>JAQZBX010077874.1:0-14206 GCA_029593785.1 Cabassous unicinctus
AACCTAAGCAGGCAAAACAGAATATGGGAGTAAAAGAGGTCTGTTTGGTTTTGTTTTGATATCCAACATTCAAACCCTTTCTGGAAACAGTATCTCTCTACATCTTCTGGGGGAACTAAGACCTCGCTTCTTCAGTCTCAGTCTATGTGTAGGTGGAGTGGCCTCTCCACCCTGCCCCCCACTCCAAGGCTGTGTATGTGACTCAGTGCTGTCAAAAGAAGCATTCCACTCACCAAAAAAAAAAAAAAAGAAGCATTCCATCTCCCTGGCCAGAGTAAGTGGTTCAGGGATGGACACATGACCCAACTGAAGCCCATAAGGTACAATGAGACTTTTGCAGGGACTATTTACAGAGTGGCACCAATTTTCAGCTTCATTTGAACCAGGAAGGAGTAGATATGAACTCCTCAGCAGACATCCTAACACCACATGAAACCTTAGAGTGAAGTCAGCACAGAAGACATAGAGCCAAGAAATAGAAACTGAATCCTGATGACATTAATTGAGGCCCTGCATCTACCTTGCTGCCTGAAGCCAGCTTCTGAACTCTTCAGTTATGAGTCAATACATTCCCATTTTGTTTAAGCCTGTTAGATTTTATTTTCTATCACTTACATCCCAATGATTACTCACAATACTAGGGGATTCTCCATCTCTGGCTCTGCCTTCTGGGATAACCCACTGTATATAACTTCTCTGTGCCTTGGTTTCCCCTTCTGTGAAAGGAAATAAATAATACCTACTTCAAAGAATGTAAAGATTAAATGAGATAATAAATTTTAGAGTATAAGTGTGTCCCACAACCCTGAGGAGCAAAAAATATCACATCACTGAATTTTTCTAAATTAAATTAAATTTGGCTCTAACCCCTACCCCCGTTTATTAGGGTGGGAAGACACCAAATATCAATCATTATTGGGGTTCCTTTTCCACTTTATCATGGTATACACTGTAAAACAAAGAAACAAACAAAAATCCCCTCACCATCAAATCAGCTCTCCCCATCAGAAGTCCTGCTGTCTCCCTCCTGGGGCACTTACATATAGGACCCTGCCATTCATGGAACCCATCACTACACCTCTTTTCTTAAGTCCCTGTGCCCACTACCACTCCTTTTCTTTCAACCCAGCACTCCTCCCTCTTCTCAAGAATACCCAGCTAAATTAAATTACACACACACATACAAGCCTAGACAAAGTTGTAGAACAAGCATCTTGCAACTTCAGTTTGGGGCCAGGAAACACAAAAGGCATTAACAATACTGAGACCAAAACCTAGAAATCCTGAAAGAGAGGAGAACAAAGTTACCTTTTTATCTTAATGGGCATCTACTCTGGCAGGGAGGAGAAAACACAATTAATAGCTCGATAAATTATCTTGCCATGAATGTAGATGAACTAGCACAGAATAAGTATTCAATATTGCCTTCTCTATTTCCCACCAGGACTCAACTTACCTTCTTCATGCAGAGGTAGCAAGTTCAAATACCAGGAAGATAATACAAATGAATAAAATGGACAAATGTAAGAAAACAAAATTGTAGGCACAATAATAAATCGCAACCAACTTTTAGCTTTGGCCTTAACAATAAGAACATGGTGAGCACTGTAGTGAACTGGAAAGCACATGTCCATTCCAACAGAGGCAACTGCTACTCTGCTCCAAGTGGTCTCTACTTTGAAAGAATGCAAGTCCAGCGTTACCAGATTTTAAACTGGGAATATGGATTATAATCTAATGATTTTAAAGTGTTGGCTACTCATTTGAATTTTCAAAATTCTCTGCTGGTCACATTGTCTGAAGCAATTACATATCAGTGCGCCATCTTATGCTTTTCTGTGGTTTTAGCTGCTACATATATGCTGCTAGCAAATCTATATCTTCCCCACAAGCTGATCTCCCAGGCTTCAGATCCATGTATCTAACTGCCTCCTACTAGCTTTACCCTGAGATATCACAGGAACATCAAATTCAAATGTCTAAAATGGAACCCATCACCTCCCCCACTCTAAATTGGTTCCCAGGTCTTTGTTCCCTATCTCAATGAAATGGCACTGACATACACCCAGTTTCCCAAGTCAGAAACCCTGGAATCCACAAAGGGACTAACACTGTATGATCTCACTTAAATGAAATAAACAGAATAGCATATTCATGAAGTCAGAAACTAGAATACAGGTTTCCAGGGACCAAGTGGGGAAGAGCAATGAGGAGTGAATGTTTAACTGATATGGAGTTTCCATTTGGGGTGATGCAAGAGTTTTGGCAATGGATAACGGGGATGGAGGCACAACTTTGGGTAGGTAACTAACACCTTTGAATTATATATTTGAAAAGAGATATTTCCCTTTTTAGGTTGTATATGTTATCACACAAACACACCTGTAGAACTGTACAACACAATGTAAGCAGTACGCTGAAGTTAATAGCATAATTATAATAATTGTAACAAAGGTACTACACTAATGCAAAATCTTAATAGAGAAAACTGTGTGTATGAGAGAGGGGGGTATATGGGAACTCTATACTTCCTGCCTCGTGTTTTTGTTAACCTATAACTGCTCTGATAGAAATGAGGAAAGCAGATGTGGCTCAAGTGATTGAGTGCCCGCCTACAACATGGGAGGTCCAGGTTTGGTTCCCAATGCCTCCTAAAGAAGATGAGCTGATGCGACGGGCTGGTGCAGCGAGCTGACGCAACAAGATGATGCAACAAGAGACATGGAGGAAAACATAATGAGAGACACAACAAAGCAGGGAATGGAGGTGGCTCAAGTGATTAGGCGCCTCCCCTCCCGCGTGGGAGGTCCCAGGTTGGGTTGCGGTGCCTCCTAAAAAAAGACCAGCACACAACAAACAGACACAGCACATACAAACAATGAGGGGGTGGGGAGAAATGGATAAATAAAACAAATCTTTAAAGAATAAAAGAAATGAAATGAAATCCTAGAATCATTCTTAACTTGCTCTCTGCCCCACCCTCATCCTATTGGAAATCAAGTCTGGTCAGTTATATCTCTGGAATTCTATTTGAATCTGTTATTCTCCATTCCTACCATCACGACCTTGGTTCAGTCCTCATCTTTTGTTTTGCCTAAACTAAATCAAGTGTTTCCTAACTCATCCCTTACCTTCTGTCCCTTTGTCCTCACTATAGCCATAGTGTCCTTTCCAAGATGCACACATGACCTTGTCACTCCCTCCTTAAAACTTCTCAATAGTTCCCCATCATCTTCAGGATAAATTTCCAATGTCTTAGTCTAGTATCCAGAGCCCTTTGTGATTTTGTCTCTCCAGATCATCTCCTACCACTTCTCCAACCCCCACTCAATACTATAGCCACACTGATAACACCCTCAATTTCCCTATTAGCACATGCTTTCTTGCCTTAGTATGTTTACATAGGCTGTTACTACTGCCTGGATTATCTCCCATTTCCTACAATGCACTCATTTTCTTGGCTCCTGAAGTCAAATGTTAATCATCTCTTCTCAGAAGTACCCCCTGACAAGTAACCCCCTTCTCTGCTCCCATGGTACCATGTGCATTTGTCTATTTTAATTGTCTATTATTTGACTGTCTGAAAAGGGACTTTAGGACAGAGACTCTGTCTTATTTGCTTCTAGTTCATCAAGTCTGAGTACAATATCTAATCCATAATGGATACTTGATAAATGTATGTTGAATGAATGAATCATGGTACCAGTGGAGAAACCTTTCTTGCCTGAGATCATGTGTCCATGTCTCCTCACTTTTAGCTCAGTGTTCTTTCTACCAGACTAGGCTAGCCTTAGATGGAGGGTGGGTATATTAAATTGGAGTAGGAAGGCTGGAACTGAAGTTTGGCCCTGAAAGGAAGGGTTGACATGGAAGAGAGTGGTGGTCTTAGGGGAAAGAGGAGCAAATGAAGAGAAATGGTCAAGCATATTTGATTTGTCCTCTTTAACATGAATGCTTCTCAGAAGGATCTCAGGCAACCTGAAGTCAAATAATATAGTTCACAGCTGACATGAACATAAAAATGAGGGGACAGGGAGCAGATGTGGCTCAGGCAGTTGGACACCTGCCTCCCACATGGGAGGTCCCGGGTTCGGTTCCTGATGTCTCCAAAGAAGAAATAAACGGACAACGAGCAAGAACAATGAGCAGACAACAAGCAAAAACAATGAGCAGACAATGAGAAAAATCAATGAGCAGACAATGAGCAAAAAAAAAAAACCCAAGCAAGACAGTGAGCAAAAACAAAAAACGAGCAGGGAGTGGATGTGGCTCAAGCAGTTGGGTGCCTGCCTCCCACATGGGAGGTCCCAGATTTGGTTCCTGATGCCTCCTAAGAAGAAGCAAAAGGACGACCAAGAACAACGAGCAAAAACAGTGAGCAGACAGACAAGGGAGCCATCTGGGGGCAGGGAGATAAAATAAAATGCCATTAAAAAAAATGATGGGGTAGACCCCATCTATTAAAGATGGAATGAGGATTGTAACCAGGAATCTGAGAAGAAATACTTACAAAATTTTAATACAGAATATACGATCTAGCAAGCACTATTCAAAGCAATTACCTTTATTCATTTAGGATAAGAAAAATGAGACACTGAAAGATTAAGTCATTTGAGGTTTCACAAGTAGGCAGTGGAAGAGCTGGAATATGAAAAAAGGCAGTTTATTGCCAGAATCCATGCCCTTAACCACCATACCTGAAGCATAATTCTGACCTTCCTGGAAATCAAGACAAAAGGTCAACCCAGTTTCACTGTATTAAGTATGGGTTGCCTGATAGAGGCAAATTTTTTGGCCCTAAATTCTGAAAGCAGGCTGTTAGGCCTGGGGCCTGTGGGGGTGGAGGGATGGGAGTTCTCTGTTCTGTGATGCAGTGATGACCTCAGGGGAAACTGCCACTAGGCTGAGGGAAATGGAATGGCTGCTGGAGGGCCTGCTCAGCGCTGAGGGGGACATGACGCTTCTCTGGGGCCAGCTGACGCATGCCCTGACCTGTAGCCGCTGTGGTAGCAGCTGCCTCCACAGTCCTGGGAACCTGGTAACAATATTTTTGTTCATGGTTTGGCAGATCCGGAGGTGGTGGCAGCTTGGGAAATGGAGACAGCTTCAGCCCTGGTGCTCTGGGGACATGATGCAAAGCAAGGTGGGTGACCTCTGACCCTGGATGTGTGGCTGGGTGAATGACTGCTGGTACTACATGGATGTGGACCCACGTGAGTGACTATAAGCCATAGTTGTGAGGCTGGATGAGTGACCATTAATGCCAGATTGAAACCAGGTGAGTGATCAGTGACTCTAAATGTGGGGTTTTGTGAGGTGCTGCTGATCCTCAAGTGTGGGTTGGGTAACTGACCATTAACATCAGATGTAGAACTGGTTAAGTGACTACTGACCAAAGATGTGGGACCAGGTGAGTGACTGTTTACTCTATATGTGGAAAAGGGACTGAGGGCTTCATGACATACCTTTTGTCTCTGAAAAGGTTTCATGCTTTCTTTACTACCCAGGCTCTACCAGTTCTGTACCATGTGGACTTCCTTGATCACCTGTTGAAACAGAGATCAGAGGAGGAGGAAGAAGTGGAAGAAAAGGAGGCACCTCTGGGTCCATTGAAGCCATTTTCTCCTCCTGGAGAAGCTCCTATTAAAGAGCAAACCACCATAGCCCCACCCCAATCACTACCTTGTGATGCTGAGAACTTCCCCAAAGCCTCAGGGACACCAGATCAAATCCTTGAGCAGCACCCAAACCCTTCCAGATTTTTCCCCACCTTCCAGATCCTGACAAACCTACCCGTGGGGCACAATTCAGCATCAAGAAACCAACTGCAGCAGAAGAAAAACCAGCTCTTCTGGGGTCTCCCCTCTCTTCATAGTGAGTCCTTGGAGGCCACCTTCCTGAGTTCAGGTGGTCCTTCTCCCCCGAAGTTGTCTATCGATCCTTCTGTCTTCTTCAACAAGCTTGCCTTCCTGCCTAGATCCAACCAGCAGTTTTCCCAGTACCACCCTCCAAGCCAGCTTCCTAACCTTCAAGCCCATATGATGAAAGATCTGGAGGAAATGACCCCTGATCCTCAGGTACTTCCACCTCCATCTTCTCCTTCTGACCAACCCTCAGCCCTCCATCTTAACCCCTTCTCTGCAGGCCACAAGGGAGTACTATCTGGTCCTGAGGCACATGTACAGAGGCTTATGCAGCAGAATGATAGCCCTTGGGTCTCTGAGGATCGAGCCCTTCAGACTGAACTCCAAAGAACCGGCCCCTCCAACCTCTTCCCCTCAACTGAGGCCAGTTTGGGGGTGCCACGGGACCCCAGCCTCCAACAACTCAGTCCAGATTCACCTCCTGCTTCTCTGATGTATTCCTCCAGCCCTTTGGTAGTTCTTTCTAGGTTTGAGGCCCCACAGAGGACCATGGGGCAAAATGAGGACCTCGAAGACTCTGAGCCAGTAATTCCAGTTCCAAGCCCAAACCTAGCCTCCCTGCCAGAACTCCAGGGAGTCAGCCCTGTAGAAGACCCGTCTGGATCTGAGACCCCTTGGGAAACCACTGGGCAAAGAAAGAACCCTCAGATCTCTGAGTTTCTAACCCCAGCCTCTTGCCAATCCCTAGCCTCCATGACAGAGCCTCAAAGAACTAGTATGTTGGGAGTTCCACCTGGATTAGAGATTCAGTGGGGAACCATAGGACATAAAGAGAGCCCTAAAGCATCTGAACCCCCAAAGGCAGCCCCCTGCCAACCCCCAGATTTTCTGTCAGAATCCCAGAAAGTCATCCCTGAAGGAGGACTTTCTACATCTAAGGCCTTCTGGGGAATCATGGGGCAAAGAGAAAATCCTCAGGACTTTGGGTCTCCAATGCAAGTCCCCTGCCCTCCCCCAGACCCCTTGCCAGATCTCCAGGGAGGCAGTTCCTTAGGAGATCCATCTGGATATGAAGCCCAGTGGGGAGGCAGAGATAACTCAGGAAAACCCTGGGCTTTTGAGCCCCCAGCCTTGGACCTCAGTGCATGCTCAGTTCCTCTGCCAGGGCTCTATGGGACCAGCCCTGCATGTGTCCCATCGGGATCTAAGGCTCCATGGAAAGGTGTGCAGGGAAGAGAAAATCTTTGGGTCTCTGCAGACCCAGTTCCATCTCCTGGCCCTCCCCCAGCTTCTCTGATGGGGTTCCTAGGAATGAGTTCCCAGGGAGTCCCATCTGAGTCCAAAGCTTTGTGGAAGACCATAGGGCAGAAAGAGAACCTCTGGGTCTCTGAGTCTGCAGTCCCTCCTCACAGCCCATCTCTGGAGCCCCTTCTAGAGCCCCACAGAATCAATACTGTGAGAGGCCCCTCTGGATCAGAAGCTGCATGTAAGGACATTGAAAATTCCAGGAGTTCCTGGGCTTCTGAGCCCCTACCTTTGGCCGTCAGCCCACTCAGAGTTAGCCCCATGGGAGTCCTGTTTAATTCTGAGTCTATATGTGGGGACAAACAAAGGAGAAAGAACTCCTGGGCCTCTGAGCTCCTTCCTTGCAGCTTATCCCAAGACCCAGATGGAGCCAGCTCCCTGGGAGTCCTTTCAGACTCTGAGACTATTGGGGGAGCCATGGAGCAGAAAGAGAAGTGTTGTGCTCCTGTGCCCCAAGTTTGGGGCATCAGTCCACCCCCAAACTCAATGTCAAAGTCTCACATAATGGAGCCTATTGGACACCAATGTGACTGTAAGTTTGAGGGGAAAGCAGTGGAGCAGAGAGAGAATTGCTGGGCCACTGAGCTCCCAGCCCCAGGGTCCAGCTCACTTTCTGCTCCTCTACCTGAGCCGTACATTGACCCTGATTTTGTGGGAAGAAATGTGCTGCCAAGAGAGGGCCCCCAGAGCCCCAGTATTCCAGCAGTGGATCCCCTGCAGCCAATGCCCTGGCCTCCCACCTTAACTGAAGCTCTGAAGATTGATCCCACCCAGCCTGACCTACCCAAGGGAGAGACGCTCCCAGGGACTAAGGCAGAGACTTCACCCTCCCAGGGTGAGGCTATCCAAGAGATGCCCACTCACTCTGAGGTCCGGCCCTGGCACTGGAGTAGAGAGTTGGGACTAAGGCTGAAGAAATTGCAGCAAAGCCTTACTTCCAGATCCCGTGGCTCAAGTCAATCATTTCCCAGCTCCTCTACCCTTAGGACCACAGCTCCAGGACCCTGGGAACTCTCTTCCTGCCCCCCACAGCAGAGTCATCATTCCAAACTGTGCCCCCATTCTTCAAGTTGCTGTCCCCCCAAAATTCAGGCTACAGTACCTCAGCCTGTCAAGGCCCCCCACTGTCATCATTCCTTTTCCCAGCCTCAGCCACGAGGCTCTGGCAGGGCAGAACAAGGGTCTCAGAGAGAGGAGAGAGTGAAGGGGAAGATGGTGACCCAGGTCCCCTCCCAGGGGCTACATATTCCCATGGAGGCTGGTAAGAACTTCCCAGGCCCAGGAGAACCCTCAAATCTTGAGGTTCAGACCTCAGGCAAGAGACAGGACAAGGCTTCAGCCCTACCTTCAGCCAAAAAGAGAGAGAGCACCAGGAAACCCAAAACAGGAGACCACATAGGAGAGGGTGCAGGATTGGGGTCATTTACAGTCTCAGGGAAGAGCCACTCTGCCAAAACCCAAAGGCTAGCAAAGGTCCCTGTAAGCAGGCCTTCCCAAAGATCTCAGCACAGGGGTGAGAGCTCTCAATGCACTGGTGCCTCTCAGAAGCTTCTTCCCAAGGCAGTGGGTCCCCAGGAACAGCAAGGGGCAGGATTGGGAGCTGGTGACATCCTAAATCCTCAGCACTGTAAGCAGTGCAAGCACTGCCAGCATTGCCCTTGGGCCCACATCAAGAAGCACCCTTCCTCTCTCCCACCTCAGGCTCCCCTTGCCAGGGGTCTCCAAAGGGTGTTAGCCAAGTTTTTGGGTACCCTTAGACCGCTGCCCACCAAACCCAGTCAGCAAAGGTAGTTAGTACTGGAACCCAGTACTCCAAGATCTGAAGCCAAGCCAGACAATGTGAGGGGTGAGAGTGGGGGAAGGCAAGCAGAAGAAATCCTAATAAACTAATTGAACTGAACATATCCCACTCATGTCTTCTTTGGAGTCTAGGATACTGGGAATGTCAGTCTCCCATTAAGTGCTGCAGGCCCCAGGATCAGGGCCCAGAAGTAGCTCAGGATTCTGCTGGCTTTATTTTCCAACCCTTTACAGATGATCACATCTGAAGTTCATCTGTCCCTACTCTACATGAGGCTGTTAGGCAAGCGGAGCACATTCCAGTGTTGGCCCTGAGAGGGACAGACTTCAGAAGAAAAATCCATTCACATGAGTACAACTGGTCTGGCTCTAGGTTCTCCGTCCTGAGTATGGGTTTCTTTCACCCATTCTCCATGTATCTTTCTGACCATTTCTCAGCCCTCTGTTACCGTCAGTTCATTCATCCCCAAGACCCCACCCATGAAAACAGTTCAGCATTTCATGTTTAGTGAACACCTGGATTTCTTCTATAACTGCCTGTTCATATCCTTTACACATTTTTTATTGTTGGATATTGTATTGTTTTCTAGTGCTGTTGTAATGAATTACCACAAAACACAAATATATTTTGTCAGAAGTCTGACATGGGTTCCAATGGGCTAAAATCAAGGCATTGGTAGGGCTGTGCTCCTTTCTGTAGGTTCTGGGTAGGATGTTTCCTTTTTCCAGCTTCTAGAGGCTGCTCATATTCCATGGCTTGTGGTCCTCTGCATCTTCAAAGCTAGCAAAGGCGAGTTGAGTCCTTACATCACTCTGATCTCTTTTGCCTCTCCCCTCCACTTTTAAGGAACCTTGTGATTACATTTAGCCCACCTGGATGTAATTCAAGATACTTTTCCTATCTTAAGGACAGCTGATTAGCAACCTTAATTCCATCTTCAACCTTAATCTCCCTTTGCCATGTAAAATAACATATTCAAAGGTCCCAGGGATTAGGACATGGACCCATCTTAGAGGGCCATTATTTTGCCTACCACACAATATTAACAACCTGTTACGTTGTAAATCCTTACTCCCAATCTGTAGTTTTCTAATTCTGTTTATGGCCACTTTTACTGTCCAAAGTTTAAAAATTTTATGTAGCTAAAATCTATCAACATCTTCCATTATGATCACTAAAATACTTTCACCTGACACTTTTACAGTTTTGGACATTTGTTTAGATTGCTAATATAATTTTTGAGTGTGGTACGGGGTAGAAGTCTTGTTCCCAAACAACTGGATGACCAATTTTACCAATACCATTTCTAAAAAACAATGTCTTGAGTCTGTTCCACTAAATGTCATATTGTAAAACAAGGGGTCATTGTTAAGCAACACGAGGGTTCAGATCCATATATTCAACTTGTCCAAAATGACTAATTTATGCATAAACCTATCATTCTTGACTTCTCCCTTACTCCCCTTTCTAACCCATCATCAAACCTTGTCAATTATACCTATGAAATGTATTACATATCACCTTCACCTCTCCATCTCAACCATCACTCTTAGTCTTGCCATCATTTCTCACCAAACTGTTCTCCCTGTTCCTTGTAACCTATACCTCACATAGCTACAATGAATTTGGGAATCCAACTGAACCATTCTCAACAAGCTAGTGTCATAAAGTTTGAGAGTAAAGGAATATAACAGATGCAATATATGGCCCTGGACTGGATATGGCTTTGCTCAAAATTGTGTGGGGAGCAGATGTAACCCAGTTGTTGAGCACCTGCTTCCCAAGTATGAGGTCCTGGGTTCAATCCCCGGTACCTCTTTAAAAAACTACATTACGGCAAGTGAAAAGCCAGAACAAAAGGACAAATATTAAATGAATCTACTTATATATGTCATTTCCCTGCCTAAATTCCTCAGAGATTCCAAAACACATTCAGGGTAAAGCTCACTACTGGAATTTGTTTCTTCTTCACGTGGTTCCTGACCACTCCCAACTTCACTCCTGATTCCCTTAGGCTAGTCAACTTGATGCTGAAAGCATGTACTATATTTTACCCTTTGCTCAAACTGCTCTCCCCTACTTCTCCATGTTACGTTTCCCCACCTTCAAAGCCCAGCTCTGACTACTAAAGCATTTTCACATTCTCCTCTTCATATGGTTTCCTTTGCAGCCTCGTAACACTTTGTGCCTTGATGATGTCTAGTGTTTCCTGTTTGTATGGCTACCACGTCCTCTAAAGAAAGTGAGGTTCTATGAGGTCAAGTCCAAATTTTCAATCGTGCTTTTTCCACTCTATTCCCTGTAGCCTATATACTTGGAGGAAAGAAAAAAAGTCAGAAGGTACATGCTATTCCTCTGCTTCCTGTCTTTTAATCACTGTTACGTTCCAAAGCTTTAGACCAAATATGTTTATAGTCTGAGTCCAAAAGTTACCATCTGCTGGCCAAGGAAGAAACTAAAGGAGCTCCACATCCCCCTGGCCCCCAATATGGTCTCCAAGACAATGCAATTCAGAATTTCCATGACACAAGGACATTTTATGAGTCGTTTCTCCAGACAGCTTTATGAAAGACTTAAATCATGTGTTTTTAAGTCTTAAGCACTCATTAGGTTTTAGGGTTGTGCAAAGGTAACAGACCACTTAGTTTGCTTCAATCTGTGATTAGCAGACCTATGTTTTAAGATTTACTTCTATCCATTTTTATACCCCCCACCCCAACCCCCGTTTTTGTGTCCATTTGCTGGGCAATTCTGTGTCTGTTTCCTGCCCTCCTCTTATCCTTCTGTCTTCATAGGGATTCGATCCTGGTAACCTCCCATGTGTGAGACGCTTCCTACCAACTGTGCCACCTTAGTTCCTGGTTTTCCAGCATGTCTTGTCTTGGTTCTCCCTTGTGTCACTCTCCTGTTATGTCATCATCTTGCTGCATGGCTTGGCAGGGTCTGGCAGCACACCCATGCACGGGGCCTGGAGGGCTCACCCACTTGCAGGGCCTGGTGGTCCACGTGCCTTCTATATTTTTATTTTTGCTGGGCGGTCCCAGAGATCGAACCCAGGTCCCTCCATTTGGGAATCAGACGCCCAACCATTTGAGCCACATCTGCCCCCCAGCAGACTTATGTCTTAATGAGCATCGTGTGCCCACCAGACCCTCAGGGTAACTTTTTGGATACAAATATATTTTAAGATGTCAGGTTTATAGTTCCATCTTTGCTCTTTCCTGTGACATACTATTATTTCTTTTGATCAATATGATGCCATCTTCTTGGTCAGAACCCAGTCTCTAATCACAATAGTCATACAATGGGAAGACGTGATCAACTACACCAAGATCACATTCCAATTTCTGGGAATGCTGGGGGTGGGGTGGGGTGGGGTAGGGGCTGCCTATACTCCTTGCCTTCTGGTTTAAGTGAGTAGGCTTCTGCAGGATGAATTGACAATAAAGAGTCACTTACACTGCTCTTTCTAGTTTAAAAAGCTTTTTCAAGCACTTTATTGGATTAAAAAACTTGAGGCCCCCAAAAAGCTAAGTACTTTATTCACAGCTACACTACTCAAAGCTCAAGTTCCAGAACTAGAAACAGGTCTCCTAAAATTGTCATCTCACTAAGTCTAAGATTTTTTTTTTTCTAAAGGAGACTCTATGGAGAATTCCAACTCTCTCTCCTGTTCTACATCTATAGACAGGCTTTATGTGAAAAGTGAAGACAAACCAATCATTTCAACACAAACATGTCAACCAGTATCTCTACATATTTTGGGAGAAAATGGCACTTGCTTTCTGTACATCCCCATAGCTTAGAGAGGTACCAAATTTTTTCTCCAAATGACCTTGTCTGCCAACCCACAGGGATGAGACTGAGTGGCAGTGTTCAGAGTGGGAAGAAGATTAAAGGCTGTCACCAGGAATAACCAAATGGTGGGAGGATGAGGGCAAAGGCGGACCAAAGACTGAATATGGTAGGTAAATTGCCATGGAAAATAAGGGACAGTCAATTCAAATCCCAAGAATGCAAAAATATCTATTTCACAGCACATGAATTCCAGAGATGTCCCAGTTTAATCAACCAGTGTAACTATCTTGACCTTGTAGATTATCTTTCCCAGAGCCTAGTCTTTCTTGCCTGGTGCTGGTCTAAGTCCTAGGATAACCAATACAAATTTGACTCATTATTTTCTCTGTACCACATTCTTCTTTGGGTAACACACCATGATCCCATCCCTGGAAAAGCCAAGTGATTACTTTAGTACCTGTTGAATGAAGATGCTCTCTGCCTGTGTTTGGACAAAACTATGCAAGCAATTATCTAAGCAATCTGTGAACATGAGAGGATGTTAGTTTGGAAAAAACATATCCAAAACTAGTATTTCACATTAGAAAGACCATTTTTTTATAATACAAATTACATAAAGTTGGACATAATTGTCAGTAATCCTCAACAAAAGCATGAATGCTTGGGATTTTTAGATGCATTAATAGGAGGTGTAAATAAGAAACATTCCCCTCCAGACAAAAATTCTATATTTTTGCAACCTTAAGATTTTTAATGGAGGACAGCCCAATCCAGTCCTCAGTCAGGATAAGGGGACATGTCCTCTGCAAGCCTAGCCTTACCGTCCACATCAAATATATGTGAAGGAATGCCACATTCTCCACATTTAAAGCTCCATCATGCTTTGCTCTCCCTCCACCACAATGCTATCCAGTGATACTGCAGACATAGGGTGAGGCAGTAGGTGGTATATCGGAGTTAATCAGGAGATGAGGGCACAATCCTATTTCCAGGATTTCACATTTGGAAGAGTGCCTTAGCAGTGAGGGGTAGCTCAAGGCCCTTCCCCGAAAAAGAAGCAGGCGCAGGGGCCAGGACTCAGGCTCCATTTTGACCCAACGTTTATTGTCCTTTTACAACATGTCATTTTTGGTTTAGAAACTGCTTGTGATTAGTTTTCCAACATTAACTCAAAAGCATGTAAATTAAAATCAACCTACTCTCTCTATAAACACCCAGCAACTGTGGCCCCTCACCTTCCTGCCCAGGTTGGGTAGGAAAAGAAGGGAGGGCTTGGGCAGCATTGAGTGAAGTGCAGATGCTTTATTGTGGGGGGTGGCGGTGGTGCCTTAGTTCACACCCTGCACAGGTCCCCAGCACTGCCCCGAACTACAACAGAAATGGTGTAGGCCAAAGGCTCAATTCCCTGTTTGTAATTCACTCTCTGCCTCCCAAATGA
>JAQZBX010077875.1:0-14206 GCA_029593785.1 Cabassous unicinctus
ATTCTATTTTCTGGTGACCTATATTCTAATTTAATTCCATGAGTTTACATAATATATCTAGTTCGTACTAGCGCAATGGTACAGTATTTGTCCTTTGGTGTCTGGCTTGATTCACTCAACATAATGTCCTCTGGGTTTATGCCTGTTGTCATATGCTTCATGACTTCATTTCTTCTTACCACTGCATAATATTCCATCGTGTGAGTACTCCACAATTTGTTTATCCATTCATGACTTGATGTACACCTGTGTTGTTTCCATCTCTTGGCTATCATGAATAACTCTGCTATGAATATCGGTGTGCAGATGTCTATTCATGTCACTGCTCTAGTTCTTCTGGGTATATACCTAGTAATGGTATTTCCAGGTCACATGGCAGCTCTATATTCAACTTCCTTAGTAACTGCCAAACAGCCATCCACAGATGCTGAACCTTTTTTTTTCTTTTGTTGCTCGTGCTTTGGGTGTACGTTTACGAAACTACTGCCAACCACAAGATCTTATATATGTTTTCCTACATTTTCTTCAAGGAGTTTTATGGGTGTCACTTTTATATTTAGGTTGTTGATCCAATTTGAGTTAATTTTTGGATAAGGTGTGATAAGAGATGCTTAGGAAATTTCTGTTGAATGGATGGATAAATGAGAGAATGAATGAATGAATGAAGACAAAGTGCATGAAAACTGTAAGCTCACCTGCAACAATTCTGTCTTATCATTGAGCTCACAATATTTCCTTTTTCTAATTACTTTTAGTTAGAAATGATTACACACAGATGTCAATCCCACAGGAACACAAATTACACATATGTAAATCATTTTGACCAGAAGAAATATATCCCTGCCTTCTCCAGTATGAATCAGGACATCTCTTTCGATTTACTCCCAGTTGAGAGACAATTATTCCATGGGCAACTATAAGCAGACTTGAACTGGCCAAGAATAATTATGTAGCAGAGGTAGGCATATGTCTTATAGGATTAGTCTTGTTTTATGTCTGCCCAAACTTCCCCATCTCCTGCACCACACTTTACCTGCCTCAGTGTACATGTTGTACATTGGTTCCTTCATTTCCATCTCACTATCTCTTCTTTTCCAGTGGGAAATGCATCTTCTAGGAACAGAGCTCTAATCTGTCTTATTACTTCTAAATTGTGTCTAACCACCAAACTTGAATTGTCTTCTTCCTTAATTTCTTCTTTTCCAGGAAAAAAAAAAAGTGCTTTCCTCCCACCACCTGCACCCACCAATCTAAATCTTTTCAAGTTGTTCTGAAACTTGTAATAGACCATATAATAATGGACCTATTCCTATGAGGGACATTTTTTTCACAGTTTATAAGCTTTTTCTACATCACTGTTTTTTTTTTCTTGTTTTCCTTTTGTTAGAGAAGTTGTAGGTTTACAGAACAATCCTGCAAAAATTACAGGATTTCCATATACCACACCACCACAATCATCTTGCATTGGTGTGGAACATTTCTTACAATTGATGAGAACACATTTTTGTAATTGTACTACTAATTAAAGCCTATGGTTTAACTTAGGGTTTATTGTTTGTGTAGTGTAGTTCCATGGATTTAAAAAAAATTATTCTGTTACCATATATACAATCTAACATTTCCCCTGTAAACATATTTAGATATATATTTCAGTGCTATTAATTGCAATCACAATGTTGTGCTATTATCACCAGCATCCATTACCAAAACATTTCCATCATTTCAAATAGGAACGCAGTACATTTTAAGCCTTAACTTGAAGCTTATTCCCTATTCCCACCCCATCCGTGGTACCCTGTGTTCTAGATTCTGACTCTATGAGTTCACTTATTCTAATTGTTTCAAATCAGTGAGCTCATTCAATATTTCTCCCTTTGTGTCTACCTTATTTCACAAAATGTGATGTCTTCAAGGTTCATCCATGCTGTCACATGTATCAGGACTCCATTCCATTTCATAGCTGAATAAAATTCCATTTTACACATACACTACATTTTATTTATCCATTCATTGGTTGATGGACACTTGGGTTGCTTTCATCTTGGCAATTGTGAATAATGCTTTATGAACATTGGTGTGTAAATATCTATCTGAGGCCTTGCTTTCAATTCTTTTGGGTATATACCTATGGCAGGATTGCCAGCTCACGTGGTAGTTCTATAGTTAGCTTTCCAAGGAACCACAAAACTGTCTTCCATCGTGGCTGCACCATTTTACATTGCCATCAGCATTGAATGAGTGTTTCTATTTCTATACCTCCTCTCTAACACCTGTTGTTTTCCTTTTTTTTTTTTTTTCTTAACTAGCAGCCATTATAATTGCTGTGAAATGGTATTTCATTGTGGTTTTGATTTGCATTTCCCTGATGGCTAATGATGTTGAGCATCTTTCCATGTGTTTTCTGGACATTTGTATATCTTCTTCAGAGAGATGTTTGTTCAAGTCTTTCACTCATTTTTAAATTGGGTTGTTTTGGCTTTTTATCCTTAAGTTGAAGGATTTCTTTATATATAATGGATATTAATCCTTTATTGGACATGTGGTTTTCAAATATTTTCTCCCATTGAGTAAGTTGTCTTTTATTTTCATGATGATATCCTTCGAGGAAAAAAAGGTTTTATTTTGATGGGGTCCTATTTATCTTTTTTTTTTTCCCTTTGGTTGCTTGTGCTTTGGGTGTAAAGTCTAAGAAACCATTGCCTAACACAAGGTCCTGAAGAAGCTGGCTGACATTTTCTAATAGGAGTTTGATAGTTTTAGCTCTTATATTTAGGTCTTTGATTCATTTTGAGTGGATTTTTGTTTATGGAGATCCATTATTATTATTATTTTTTGCAAACGGAGATCCAATTTTCCCAGCACCATTTGTTCAAGAGACTATTCTTTCCCAAATGAGTAGGCTTTGCCATCTTGTCAAAAATTAGTTGGCTATAAATGACAGGGTTGTTTTCTGAGCTCTCAATTCGATTCCTTTGGTTTATGTGTCTGTTTTTATCCCAGGTCCATGCTGTTTTGATAATGGGCTTCATAATAAGTTTAAGATCAGAAAGTGTGAGTCCATCAACTTAATTCTTCATTTTCAAGATAGTTTTAGCTATTCATGACCCCTTACCCTTCCATTTGATGATTGTTTTTTCCATTTCTGCAAAGAGTTCTGTTGGAATTTTTATTGGGATTGCATTGAATCTATAAATTTTATTGGGTAGTATTGACATATTTAAAAAAATTTATTAACTTCATTTCAAAATCACAAAAATTAAAGAACAGAAAAAGGCAGCTCAACAAGTTATAAAACGTTACTCCTACAAAGTTCTTTTTCAGGCACTTTTATTTCATCTAATTCCAATTTCTAACTCAATTGTTCCCCTATTGTTCAGAAAGATACACAAATGAATACAGACATAATCAAGTTCTCCTTATTAATGAAAAAAATGAAGAAGAGAAAAAATATGTAATCATATTCATATCTCACAAAACCATACCCCATATTCTTTTTTTACCTTTAGAATTAATATAGTACCAACTTTGATTTTGCTACAAAACATTACAGGGCTGTTATTAACCACAGTCCATGAATTACATTAGCTATATTTTCCCTTGTTTCACCACATTCTTAACACCCTGGGGTAGAACATTCCTGTATTTATATTAACCACATTCCTCATTTACTTCCAAAATCATTGTTCTGCATTCCCAATATTAACCTCTAGCTGTCCTACAACTAACATTAATCTTCTTCGACTACTCATTTCAGCCACAAGCATATCCATAACTCAACAATGTTTGTTACAGTCATCATAATGTGTTACCAGTAAGTCCAACCATTACCACATATTTACATTTGACCTTATTAAACATTCTACATACATCCAGCATCTTCTCCACCTTCTCATCCCACATTCCATCTCCCACCAACCTATGCTTCATATTCCAACTCCTTAAGTTTACTCATTGTATTTAGTTCATATCAGTGAGACCATACAGTATTTGTCCTTTTGTGTCTGGCTTATTTCATTCAACAGCATATCTTCAAGGTTCCTTTGTGTTGTGCTTCCCCAATCGATTTATTCTTACAGATGACTAGTATTCCATTGTATGAACATACCACGTCTTGTTTACCCATTTATCAGTCGACAGACACTTAAGTTGTTTCCATCTTTTCACAATCATGAATAATGCCGCTATGAACGTTGGTGTGCAAATACTTGTTTGTGTCCTTGCTTTAAGTTCTTCTGAATATATTCCTAGTATTAGGATTGTTGCTCATATGACAGTTCTATATTTAGTTTCTTGAGGTACTGCCAGATTGTCTTCCACAGAGGTTGTACCATTTTACAGTTCCACCAACAGTGAAGGAGTGAGTATTCCTATTTCTGCACATCCTCTCCAGCACTTGAAATTTTTTGTTCTTTTGATAATGGCCATTCTGTACAGTGTGAGATGATATCTCATTGTAGTTTCCATCTGTATTTCCCTAATAGCTAGTGATGTTGAACATCTTTTCAAGTGTCTTTGGCCATTTGTATTTCCACTTTGGAAAAATGTCTGCTCAATTCTTTTGCCCATTTTTAAATGGGGTTGCTTGTTATGTTGTTGTTAAGTTGTGTGATCTCTTTATATAACATGGAGATCAATCTCTTATCAGATATAACATTTCCAAAGTTTTTTTTTTTCCATTGAGTAGGCTGCCTGTTTACTTTCTTGGCAAAGTCTTTTGAAGAACAAAAGTATTTAATTTTGAGGAGGTCTCATTTATCTATTTTTTCCTTTGTTGCTTATGCTTTGGATGTAAGGTCCAAGAAATCACCATCAAGCACAAGATCTTGAAGATGTGTCCCTACATCATCTTCTAAGAGTTTTATGGTTCTAGTTTTTCTGTTTAGGTCCTTAATCCATTTTGAATTAATTTTTATATAAGCTGTGAGATAAGGGTCTTCTTTCTTTCTTTTAGATATGGATATCCAGTTTTCTCAGCATCATTTTTTGAATAGGCTGTTCTGACCCAGCTGAGTGGGTTTGACAGCCTTGTCAAAAATCACTTGACCAAGGATGCGAGGGTCTATTTCTAAACTCTTGATTAAATTCCGTTGGTTGATCTGTTGATCTTTACATCAGTATCATGCTGTTTTTGCCACTGTAGCTAGATAATATGCTTTAACTTCGGGAAGGGAGAGTCCTCTAAATTCGTTCTTTTTAAAGATAGTTTTGGGTGTTCAGGAGCCCTTACCCTTCCAGATAAATTTGGTAATCAGCTTTTCCAATTCTACAAAGAAGGATATTGGAATTTTTGTTGGGATTTCATTAAATCTGTAGATCAGTTTGGGTAGAATTGACATCTTAATGATATTTAATCTTCCAGACAGAGCCAGGACCCCACGAAGGGTGCACAGATGAGCTCCAAATTGTCCTGTGGAGGATTTCAGGAGCATGCCAGAAAGTTTTCTGATAGCTCTCCAAAGCTGAGCTTTCCTGGCTTATCTAGCAAATGCAGCCTTTCAGCTAAGTTTCCCCCACCATCCTTAGGAAGCTCTGTGTCCTTATATCTTCACTTCCTCTACTCCTCTCCAAGGCAGTTGAAACAATAGCGGCCCTCAGAACTAGGAACTAGTGAGCTGAATTCGCTAATCCAAAGCCATGATGAATCATGCCCACCCTTGTTCGTTGGCAAGAGGATTTTTACAACCCCCTCTGTCAGCAGCAGCTAGCCCAGATCTAGACCCCACAGGGGCCTGTCATGAGAGTGGGGTTTGGTGCCAGTAGCTACTTCATGGAGAGAGCAATTTACAGTTCTTAAGTGCAATTTTTCAGCCTTTTCTTCCTGCTTTTCCCTGGGCTCTGGAGTTTCAAAATAGTTGTTTCAGACAGTTCCTACTGTTTAACAGTTGTTTTGGTGGAAGGACTGATCTCCCTACTCTGCCATCTTCACTGGAAGTCCTAGGGACATATTTGAAATAGTTTTGGGCTAAATAAGGCATACCGTCTCCTTAAATTTTGGGAGTCATAGAGTCTTTGCAAGAAGATGGGTGGAAAAATAATGGCACAAAGAAAACCTGCAATACCTTTGAGGATTTGCTTATTATGGCATTTGTAAATAAATTGCCACATGCTCACATACAATTGGGAAATTTCTAATATCACTATGGGACTTTCCAAGTTGGATTTTCAAAAGAGGTAGTATTCTTACATTCATACTTGAATATTAACTTGTAAACCAAATTTCATAGCTCAAGCATTCATGGGAATAAATGTAGTCAAGAGAGAAATAATTATTGTTAGGAGCTAGGGTGACCACATAATTATAGTTATTTTAATTAGTTCATGCTAGGTTTTGTTACTTGGAATTTAATTGTCAAGTAGCAGTTAGAAGACAAAGGCTTGCCTGAAGGAAAAAATGTCAAGTTATGACAGGGCAAGTTCAGAAAGTTTTCATTTTGTTCTCTTTAGTCTTTCTTTCCTAAATGAGTGCCAACAGGGTAAACACAAATGGGTTTTGTTATTGTTACTTGCAAGGTATTTGTTGTCTTTGGGAAAATCTCATTTTAATGGACTAATTAGCTGGCTTTATTTGGGGGAATAAGTGGTTCCTTTATGTGAATGTATCTGTTAACTCAGCAGGGGAGTTCTTTGTTCCAAGTATCTTGTTGGTATTTGTGAGGTAAACAGTTTAAAATTTGTCTTTTCGGTTCATAACGGTTTCTTTAGTTCCTCATGCTTGTGAGAGGGGAGCAAGATTATTGCTTTTCTCCTTATCACTCCTTACATTTTCATGTGTCTGTGTAAGTGTGAGAAAATATCAAGCCACGCACCATTTATCTCACTGCATTATGGTTTTTGCCTGTGGGACTAAACATTCTGAAACAGATAGTTGTTTGTGAAACTACAATATTTAGACCTGTATTTCTCTTCTTTCCTCTTCTATCTTTAGGCAGTGTTGTGTAATGGAAGAGCACCTGTGCTAAAGTCAGATGGTTTCAAATCCTTATCAAACACTGGTGAAACGTGATCTTCGGTCACTTAATTAACTCCTCTGAACCACAGTTTGCTATATTTCAAAATGTTTATATTAACCATTTTATGTGGATACTCAAGCCAAAAACACTCATGCACATAAAACATCTGGCTTGCTAAAACCAAATCAATATTCTTTGTCTTTCATATGTGAGATTTGGAATTTCTCCTCTATAAAACTATCAGATATTTTTGAATTTTGAAACAAAGAAATAAAGGGCTGCTGATGTTAATGATTTCGCTGATTCCAAAATGACATTTTTAGATTATTTGTGCATTTATTGTGACTTTATAAAATAGCTACAGTATGTTATGAAACAACCATTGCTTTTAAAAACCAGCTTATTAGTAATTAATTTCTAATGAGATGTCTATATTCAGTTTCTTAATTTTTATTTTATTTGAGTTTGTAGACCTTGCTTAAAGTATATCTTAATTTCATCTCTGTAAAACAATAGCTGGTTGGATTAGAAAACTTTACCCTAACAGCATTTTTACAAATTGTGAAATTCTATTAGCAAAAAATTGTTCTTTGGCAAACATTTAAGAATTGTGGAATTCTATTAGGAAAAAATCGTCCATTGGCAAACATTTAAGAACCAAAACAGTAAGAAAGCACCAAGGGGCCTTCCAACTCCGACAAGTGCTTTCATAACACTTCTCTAGCCAAGGTCCCACCACCACTTTTGGTTACTTCTTAAATGGAGATCAATTTTCTTTTATTGGCTTTCAAAATTTTACTTCATATTTCCACTCTTTAACCAAAGAACTAAAGTTTGTTTATCTCATTATCATGTGTCTCCTGTTCTCAACATCTGTATTCACTTTGATTTCCTATCCATGCTCTTCTTCCTATCTAGAAGCATGAAGGTGAGTGCCTAGCCTTCTAACATGTATATAGTCTAGGATTATATATTGAGTATAACAACTAAATAAATTAAACCCTAAGCTTATCTTTTAAGACATTAAAGGGTCGGAGCTAGAGAGGACTGTGGGAAGATGATAGAGTAGGGAGCTACAGGACTCAGTCCTTTCACCAAAACAAAAGCAGTAGCAGCCGTTGTTTCAACCGTCCTCGGACAGGGGCAGTGATGGTGGAAAATCATCACTGTGCTTCCTCATGAGTGCCAGAGAAAGTTAATTGAAGGACTACATATCCTGGGCAGGCCAGGAAACCTCAGCTGTGAAAGCTGTCAGAGACGATGTTAGCATCCCCCCTGATCCCTTCCCCAGGGCACTTTGGAGATGGTCTGCACCCATTTCATGAGTCTCTGACCCTATGTTGGCTGGGAAAGGCTGCTTTGGGATAGCCCTCTCTGATGTGTCCCTCCTCCCAGAAATTTCCTTCCAGACAAAAGCAGCTTGAGACAAATAAAGGAGTGTAAAAAAACTATAGGGATAGACAGTCTAGAACAAAGGCATGCTGGCTTCAAACATCTGGGAGAGGGAAATCTATTTCCTGGGAAACAGAACAACTAACTCTTGTAAACAGGAGAACTAAAAAAGAACTAACAAAATCCCAAAATAAGACAGGGGCCTAGAAAGACAGGGAAAACATTGCACTCAGCTTTTGTCTTGGGTAGACCTTCCTGATAGGAGGGTTGAAGCTCAAGAAAATCTTTATCTTATCACCAGCTTGTTACAAAACCAAAAAACAGACATATCATGAAATAAATTTGAGAGGTAACATTTTAAAATATTAAAATAAACAGTGTGTAACAAAAGAGTACAAGACAAAGAAATAGGAAATGATGGTCCATCCAAAGGATGAGGATAAAAATCATATCAATAATGATGAAGAAGACAAGAATGTGGACATACAAAATAAAGCCTTTAAGAAACTTTAAGAAAATGATCTTAAAATTGCTCAGGGAGATGAAGGAAAATACAGAGAAAGACCTAAAGGATATCAGGAAATTGATGAATGAACAATATCAGAGTGTTAGTAAAGAGATAGAAATTTTATAAAGAAACCAAACAGACTGCTGGAGTTGAAGGCTACAGTAACCAAAATGAAAAATGCTGAGAGGGGTTTCAAAACAGATATTTGCTGGCAGAAGAAAGAATCAGTGAACTTGAAGGCAAGACACTTCAAATTAGACAAGCTAAGGAGCAGAAAGAAAAAAGAAATAATAATAATGAAAATAGCTGAAGACACTTCTGGGAAACCATCAAATGGACCATTATATACAGTTTGGGAGTCGCAGAAGAAGAAAGAGATAAAGGGGCAGAAGAGATATTCAAAGAAATAATAAGAGAGAACTTTCCAAACTGAGGAAAAGACATGAATATGTCCAACCAGGAAGCTCAGAGAACACCAAACAGTATAAATATGAAGAAAAATTCACCCCATCATATATTGATCACACTATCAAATGCAAAGGACAAGGAAAAATTTCTGAAAGCTGTAAGAGAAAAGCAACGTATTATGTAAAAGGGAGTCTCAGTTAGTTTGAGTAGCGATTTCTCATCAGAAACCAGGGAGGGAAGCAGACAGTGGGTTGAAATACTTAAAAGTTCTGAAGGAAAACAACTGCCAGCCAAGTCTTTTATATAGAGTGAGACACTCTTTCAAAAATGAGTGAGAGTTTAAGACATTCTCAAATAAAAGCTGAGGAAGTTAATAACCACTAGACCTGCCCTATACACCATGATAAAGGGAGTTCTTCAGACTGAAATGAAAGGACACTAGACAGTGGTTCAAAGCAGCATAAAGAAATAAGGACCTGCAATAAAGGTAACCATTTAGGTAATTACACATGCCAGTATTATTGTATTGTACTGTTTGGTATGTAACTCTGCTCCTTACATCCTACAGGTGCTAAAATGTAAATGAGTAAAAAGTAATGATAAACCCAGGTTTTTGCAATACAATGTATAAAATTATAAGTGGTAATAAGTACAACAAAAATGGTGTGGAAACAGAGGGGTACAGGAAAATATATGTCCATATTCTTTGTTATCAAACCAAATATAATTGTTATGTATGTAATATGTTAAATTTGAGCCATGGTAAGCACAAGAAAAACAGAAGAAAAATATATCCAGATAGAAATAAGAAGGCACTCAAAATGGTAGAACACAAGAAAGCAAATAAATATAAAAGTAGGCATAAATGGAAGTGAGGGGCAAAAGAAGAATAAGACTTACAAAGGCTAGATAACAAAATGACAAAAGAAAGTCCTGTATTGTCAGTAGTGTCTTTACATGTAAATGAATTGAAATCTCCAATCAAAAGGCAGGGATTGGCAGAATGGATAAAATAGCATAGCCCAACTATATGCTGTCTGCAAGGGAATGATCATAATTCAAAGATACAAGTAGGTAGAGGGTGAAAGCATGAAAAAAAATATAACAAGCTAGTAGTAACCAAAAGAGAGCTCTTGTGTCTATACTTACTTTGAATAAAGTAGACCTTAAGTCAAAAACAGTTATGAGAGACAAAGATGGTCATTGCATACTCACAAAGAGGGCAATTCAAAAAGAAGATGTAAAAATTATATATGAACCTACCAGCAGAGCCCCAAAATACATGCAGCAAATACTGAAGGAAGAAATGAATGGTTCTACATTAATAGTAGGTGACTTTAATACACCACTCTCAATAATGGATAGAATATTTAGGCAGATAATCAATAAGAAAGTATAAGACTTGAATAATACCCTAAATCAACCAGACCTAATAGACATATATAAAACACTGCACCCAAGAAAAAGAAAATACACGTTTTTCTCAGGTGCACATGGATCATTCTCCAGGATAAACTATATGTTGGGTCACAACAATTCTCAATAAATTAGAAAATATTATAATCGTACTATGTATATTCTTTAACCACAGTGGAATGAAGCTGGAAATCAATAACAGAGGGAGAAATGGAAAATTCACAAATACATTGAAATTAAACAACATAATCTTAAAATAACCAATCAGAAAAAAATTGGGAAATGTCTTGAAACAAATGAAAACAAATATACAACATACCAAAACTTATGGGATGTAGTGAACGCAGTGCTAAAAGGGAAATTTATTTTTCTAATGCTTACATTGAAAAAGAAGACAGACTTCAAATCAGAGAACTAACTTCCAAACTGGAAGAACAATAAAATGACAGCCTATAGAATGGAAGAAAATATTTGTAAGCTACATATTCTATGAAGATTTTTTATATCCTGTGTATATAAAAAAATCCTTCAACTTAGCAAAAAGAAAACAAGACAATTAAAAAATGGGCAAAAGACTTCAACAGATATCTCTCCAAAAAAGGTATACAAATGGCCACAAAGTACATGAAAAGATCCTCAACATCATTAGCCATCAGGGAAATGCAAATCAAAACCACACTGAGATATCATTTCACATCATTACAATAGCTGCTATTTTCAGAAAAGTAAAATAAGTTTTGGAGAGGATGCAGAGAAATAGGAACACTCATTCATTGCTGGTGGTAATGCAAAATGGTTCAGCCACCTTGCAAGACAGTTTGGCTGTTGCTCAGGAAACTAAGTATAGAACGACCCAACAATTCCTTTATTACCAACATAATTGAAAGCAAGGACTTGACAGATATTTTCACACCAACGTTCATAGTTGCATTATTCACAATTGCTAAAAGATGAAAATAACCCAAGTGTCAAACAACTGATGAATAGGTAAATTAGTGTGGTATATACATACAGTGGAATCTTATGCCATTATTCTGTGAATATTATTCATGTATGAAGGAATGGAGTTCTGATACATGTGACAGCTTAGATGAATCTTAAAGATATCATATTGAGTGAAATAAGCCAGGCAGAAAAAGGACAAATATTGCATAATCTTACCAATTTGAAACAATTCGAATAAGCAAAATCATAAAGTCATAATCTAGAATCTAGGTAACCAGGGGCTGGCATGATTATTGGGAATGGGGAGTTAAGGCTTAAATTGTGCAGGGCTCCTATCTGAAATGACGGAAATATTTTGATAATACAAGGTGGGATGGTTGCACAACTTATGAATGCAATTAGCAGTGCTGATACATATATATATATGAATAAGATTACAAGGGGAAATGTTAGATTGTAAATATGGTAACAGAATAAAAATTTTTAAGAATACCCATGGAACTACGCTACATAAAAAGTAAGCCCTAAATTAAACCATGGGCCTATTTTTATTAGTCCAATTATAAAAATGTGCTGTCATCAATTGTAACAAATGCTCCACACCAGTGCAAAGTGTTGGTGGTGGGTTGGTGTATGTTAATTCTGTTTTTTTATGCACAATTGTTCTGTAAACTCACAACTTTTCTGGTTACAAAAATTGAAAAAAAAATAATGGCCAGAGCTCTAGGAAAAGTTCTCTGATTCTGGGTTTAAATCTCAGCTTTGTCATGTATTGTTTGATTTTGGGTAAATTATTGAAACTCATTGAGATTTCTTTATCTGTGAAATGGGATAAATGATTCCTATACTACAATGTATATAAAACTGGCTCACACAGATTATGTGCTTAATAAATTATAAATCCATTCCAATTCAGTATCTACTAAAATATAGCTATTTAGAGTGCAATAATTTGAAGCAAAGCTATTCAGTCAGGCTTCCATTCCAAGGAGGCTTTCATATATTTTGAAAGTTTGAAAGGACTAGATGTGCTCTACCTAAGCTAAGAAGAGTGGTTAAGCAGCTTTGCAATAGGCCTGGATTTCCTGGGTTTGAGACCTGGTCCCACCACCTGATAACTGTCTGACTTCAGGCAAGTTCCTTAGCCTCCTTTAATCTTTGGTGGTTCATTTGTAAACTGAAGGCAATCGCATTTTAAATTATGAATCCATATGAAACATTTAGCAGAGTGCATTTAAAAAATTTTTTTTGGCTTTTATAATTTCAAAATCATTAAAGAATAAATGATTTCCCTTTAAACATCTGTGTATTCTTTTTCAACTTACCTAGCTTTTCTCACTCTATACTAGTTTTCTAGTTTTTTATGGTCTATTTAATAATCAATAATAAGAAAAATATTTTAGTCATCTTTAATTATTCATTGAGATTCCAGAGTACTATTTTCTGTAAGAATCACAATAGTGATCATTCCCGAGAAATTTAGCTGGGTTTTTCTATTACCAGGTCTGGCCACTAGATGGGCATATGGCCACTTCAGTTTATTTTTCTAGTTTCAAAAGAAAGTTCTGTCAAAGATTGTGCTCAGTTTTTTTCTCCATTTCATGAACAGTGATTTTTTAAATAACATTCTCTCCCTGTCCTTTTAATATTTCTTGAAACTCTTTGTACCATCGTTTAACCCTAAGGCTGGATTATTATTCAAATTGGCCCATTGGATAAAAATATATTGAGTGTCCATCATGTAACAACAGCTTAATGCAGAATTGCCTAAGAAGCTGTCAAACACTGCTGTGGCTTTCAAATGCAGCTCTCTAAGTGCAGCTATGATAACCTTTAGGATAATAGCATTATGCAGAGTCCTGCATTTGTACAGCATATCGATGCTGTCTTTCAAATACAGTGACATGTGAGTTTAAAAGAGGAGAAATGTACAGGCATGATTACAGACTTGGGAGCAAGAATCTGAAGTATATATTGACAATGGCTTGTTTTAGTCTTTTTCAAAAAAATCATTAAACGGAGATGGAGATTTAGAACTTATCAGTTCCAAGCATCGTAATTTCTAGAGGACAATCTAGTGATCTGATCAAGGTCACATTGTTTTATAGACGCAACTCCAAGGCACTTTCATGCATGAATACCTCTACTCTCTGTAGAAAGAAAGAATCATTTATTGACAGATATACTGAGTACTTGATGTGTACTATGCTCTGTTACCAAAGGTACACTAATGCATGAAATCCTCTGCCTTCAAATGGTTTAAAATCTAAATATCAGTTTTGGATAGGTTTTACTTTAATTTAATGGCTAATGAACATCTACTCAGTGCCAGGCTCTGCAGTAGACACAGAACATATGGTGGTAAAGAAGCCATAAATAGGAGGCTATGCTTTCACAGAGCACACACTTTAGTGGGGCACACAGGCAACTAAACAGAAAATAAAACAGCTGGTCACTACACTGGGGTGCAATGGGAGAAAAGAGGAATGCAATCTGTGATGGTTGTAGAAGACCTAGAGGAGAGCCTGAAGAACACTTTGTCTACGCTAGTCCCTGAAAATTGATTTGTTACTCAGAAGAAGAGGCA
>JAQZBX010077876.1:0-14200 GCA_029593785.1 Cabassous unicinctus
AAAGAACCAACTTTTAGTTTTGTTGATTATCGCTTTTTGTTCTCGATTTCATTTATTTCTGCTCTGATCTTTACTATTTCTTTCCTTTGGCTTGATTTGGGATTAATTTGCTGTTCTTTTTCTAGTTCCTCCAGGTGTGCAGTTAGGTCTTTAATTTTAGCCCTTTTTTCTTTTTTAATGTAAGCATTGAAGGTTATATATTTCCCTCTCAGCACTGCCTTTGTGGTGTCCCCTAGGTTTTAATGTGTTGTGTTCTCATTTTCATTCATCTCAAGATATTTTCTGAATACTCCTGTAATTTCTTCTTTGACTCACTGATTATTTAAGAGTGTGTTGCTTAATCTCCATATATTTATGAATTTTCCCTTTTTCCATCCATTATTTTTGATTTTTTCTTATTTTTAAAGAAGCTTTAGATTACATAAATGTTACATTAAAAAAGTATAAAGGATTACTATATGCCCCACACCCTCCTCCTCCCACATTTCCCACATCAACAACATCCCTCATTAGTGTGGTACATTTGTTACAATTGATGAACACATATTGAGGGATTGCTACTAACTATGGACTACAATTTACATTATAGTTTACACTGTCCTGAGCAATTTTGTAGGCTATGACACAATATAAAATGGCCTGTATCCATCACTACAGTGTCATGCAAGACAACTCCAATGTCCCAAAAATGCACCCATATTACACCCATTTTCCCCTTTCCCATCCCTCATAACCTCTGGTGGCCACTGCCTTTATATAAATGATAAGAGTTCTTCCATTGCTAGAATAATAATAAGTCTATAGTAGAATAATAATAAGTCTACATTAGTCCATTGCTCTTTCCTCAATCTTGAGAATTTTGGAATAGTGATGCCCATTCTGCTTCTAATTGAGAGGGAGCTTAGATCCCACGAGGCAGATGGAGGGAACTATCCTGTTTGTAGTTGCAGACACTCTCTGTTCCTTGGGATGGGTAGTGTCCATCATCATCTCTTTGTTAGTTGTCCTGGGTGAGTCCAATGAACCGGAAAGTAGGTATTACAATTCTGCTGAGCTTCAGGGCTCAACCGGCATATGAACAGACTGAAGATTTAAGTCTCTGGCACATATATTTATCAAGTATAGTGCTAATTATAGGTTCAAGTAAAATGGGCAGAAGAGCCAGGTGTAGAGAACATATAAATGAATTTAACTCTGTTTACCCTGGGGAGCTTAAATTCCAAAGTAAGCCCTACTGACAGGGTGCTGAATTCCTGAGCTGTCTGCCCTGCTTATAGTTTCTGGATGTCTCCAGAGCCCTCAGGAGCCCGGCTATTTGAGGTAACATTTACTTTGGCAGTCAACGAGATCCTGCTGAGACTTGCATAAGTGTAACCTCTGGAATGACCTCCTGACTCACTTTGAAGTCTCTTATCCATAAAAACGCATTTGTATTTACTATTTTCACCCTTTGGTCAAGGTCTTTTCCCAGATGCATTGCTAGTTGGCACTTGGTAGTAATCCCTCGGTGCCAGGAGGCTCATCCCCAGGAGTATGTCCTATGCGGAAGGGAAGGTAGTGTATTTATATGCTGAGCTTGGCTTAGAGAGAGGCCACATTTGAGCAACAAGGAAGCTTTCAGTAGGTAACTCTTAGGCAGTATATAATACTAGGCCAAGTTTCAATTCCACAAGAAAAGGTTCATAAGTACAACCACCAATATCAAGGACCTGGCATAATGGTCTGTCTTCCTTCACTAGGTACTGTCCTTGCACTTCAGGGATTCTTGCTGCCCTATCCATCCATTATTGATTTCCAGCTTCATTACATTATGAGCAGAGAAAAATGTTTTGTATAATTTCAATCTTTTTAAATTTATTGAGATTTGTCTGTGACCCAACATATGCTCTATCTTGGAGAAGGATCCATGAGAACTTGAAAAGAATGTGTATCCTGCTGTTTTGGGGTGCAATGCTCTACCGATGTCTGTTAGATCCATTTCACTTATCATATTATTCAAACTCTCTGTGTCTTTATTTGTCCTCTGTCCAGATGTTCTAGCCAATACTGAGAGTGGTGTATTGAAGTCTTCAACTTATTATCATAGAGACATCTATTTCTCCCTTCTGCTTTGCCAGCGTGTGCCTCATGTATCTTGGGACACTGAGGTTAGGTGCATGAATATTTAGTGTAGTTATTTCTTTTTGGTGAATTGCCCCTTTTATTAATATATAATGACTTTCTTCATCCCTTATGAGAGTTTTGCGTTTAAAACCTGTTTTGTCCAATATTAGTATTGCTACTCCAGCTCTTTCCAACTTTCAGATTCAACCTGATTGTGTCCTTAAGTCTGAGGTGAGTCTGTTGTAGAGAACATATATATGGCTCATATTTTTTATTTCTGTTCTATCAATCTATGTCTTTTGATTGGGGAGTTCAAGCCATTAACATTCAATTTTATTACTGTAAAGGCATTACTTACTTCACCCATTTTGACTTTTGGCTTTCTGTTGTCATATTGTACTATTGTTTATTGTTTTACCCTTTAATTTACCCTTTCTAATAATCTTCATTTCTATATTCTTCTCCAAGTCTCTTGCCCTTGTTTTTTCTTTTCAGCCTGCAACACTCCCTTTAGTATTTCTTATAATTCTGGTCTTTTGGTAATGTACTCTATCAGTTTTTGTTTGTCTGTGAAGACTTTGAACTCCCCTTTCTTTTTTTTTTTTTTTTTTGATAAATAAATTTATTTGTAAATTTAGTCAACATACATAATTGACCTATAAACTTCAACAGAAGGATAAATTTTAAAACCACTTTGAAGGCCATCTCTATAAAAGTGATTTTCCCAGGACGGTATACCAGATGTAACCTAACCCAACATCTTAATTGGCAGAAGTTCAGTAAGCCGGAGCTGTGTATCCTTCTCCCACAGCAAGTTTACTCTAAGAGTTATTATACTACAAACTCCACAAGGAAAAGAACTTCATTACTGTTTTCTGTTGGTAGAGGAGAAAAACTCAACCTAGTTATGAGACCAACCACAACACAATGAAATGCTGCACTAACTAGTTCAGATTACTTGTAACAGATGATGCTGGTGTGAATAACTTGTGTATTCTAGAGCCCTTATAAATAAAATCCCCCATTAGTATCTGCATTATCAGCTAGAGGGTTAGTTATCATGTGGTAGAATGAGGACTTATGCAAGATATCATGTGGCATAGCATTTTACTACCATGAAATCAAGTGCAGTCTAGTTAGGAGAAAACCAACTGGACTCTAAAATTACACACACCTTAATGACAAGACTCCCCACCACATGTGAATGTAAAACATTTAATTTTAAAATGTTGACACTACAATATATAAAATAGCTATTCTAAATGCACACAGTGTATTCTATAGCTGCCAGGTTTATTTTTTTTTATTTATTTATTTTTAAAGGAAACTGTAAGTTACACTGTGGTTAAGACTTGTATCTTTATCTTTGAAAAAACCCACATTCTATCACAGTGATGTATGGTCAGACTTAACAGCCCCAATTGTTAAACACTTGGATCAAGTCATGACCAGTTTTATTGCAAAAGGACCCTGTACACATTTATCAATTCTAGTACCTTAATAGCTACTCAACAAGTCATTAACATACAGAAACATGCATCATGAGAAGGAAGAAATAATAACCCATGCCTTCTGCATATTAGCAACTTGTCACTCCTGAGCAACAGTGCTCATATCACTAAGGTCTGTGGATAGTTACTTTGCATTCATCCTGAGTGAAAGATGGAATGACTTAAGTACAAATGCAGGAAGCGGGTGTGGCTCAATTGATAGAGCTCCCGTTTACCATATGGGAGGCCCCGGGTTCACTTCCCGGGGCCTCCTTGTGAGGGCAGGCCGCGGTGCAGTGGGCTGATGCAGCAAGACCTTACAGCAAAGGGGAGATAAGTAGACACAGAAAAAACACACAGCAAATGGACGTAGCAAACACAAGCAGCAAGGGGGGGATAAATAAATGAATAAATAAATCTTAAAAAAAAAAAAAGTACAAATGCAGCATATTATAAACAGTTACTTACAAAAAAGTCACAAATTAAACCTAAGTATTTTACAAAATTTACTACAAAACACCATGAAAACTGCCTTCTTTCTCCCCGTATCCGGCAAGCTAACTGGATGTCTTTGGGCATGACAGTGACTCTCAGCATGGATGGTACACAAATTAGTATCTTCAAATAAACCCACCAGGTATGCTTCACTAGCCTCCTGAAGTGCACTAGTGGCCACGCTCTGAAACCTCTGGAAAGCCAGCTTCCAGATCAGAAGCTCAGTCGATTTCTAGCAGCAACTAATCTCTTGAAGCGCAATGGTTCCAGGCCTGTAACATGGGGTTTTTTCACCCCGCCGGTAGAGGGGGTGCTTTTCCGGGCAGCCTTAGTGGCCAGGTGTTTGCGGGGAGCTTTCTCACCAGTGGATTTATGAGCAGTCTGCCTGGTTTGGGCCATTTTCTTCCACCCAAAGCCGAAGTCTTAGGCTGCTGCTCTGACCGAAGCGCTGCTTATGCTACTCTGAGGAAGAACCGCAGCCACCCAGCAAACCTACTCCAACGATTGACCAAACTGCTCTGCACTCTCCCCTTCATTTTTGAAGGACAGCTTTGCCAGATACAGAATTCTTGGCTGGCAGTTTTTCTCTTTCAGTACCTTAAATATATCATACTGCTTTCTTCTCTCCTCCATGGTTTCTGATGAGAGGTTGGCACTTAATCTTATTGAGGTTCCCTTGTATGTGATGCTTTTCTTTTCTTTTCCTGCTTTCAGAATCTTCTCTTTATCTCTGATATTTGTCATTCTGAATAGTAGGTGTCTCAGGGTAGGTCTCTTCAGATTTATTCTGTTTGGGGTGCATTGTCCTTGGATATTAATATTTATGTTTTTCATAAGGGTTGAGAAGTTTTCAATCATTATTTCCTCAAATATTCTTTCTGCCCCTTTTCCATTTTCTTTTCCTTCTAAGACACCAATAATGCATGTTTTTGCATTTTGCATGGTCATTCAATTTCCTAAGACCCTGTTCCATTTTTTCCATTCTCTTCTCTTTCTGTTCTCCTGTCTTTTCCAGTTCAGATGTTCTGTCTTTGAAATTACTAATTCTGTCTTTGAGCAATTCAAATCTGTTCTTATGTGCCTCTAATGTATTTTTAATCTCATCCATTGTGTCTTTCATTTCCCTAAGGTCTGTTGCTTTTCTTTACAGACTTTCAAATTGTTCTTTATGCTCACCCAGTGTCTTCTTACTATTCTTTATCTCTTTAGTCATATTTTCTTTCAATTCTTTAAATTGATTTAGGAGATTTGTGTCATTACCATTGATTAATTTTCTTAAACCTGTATCTCTTAAGGATATTTGGTTTCTTCCTTTGGCTAGGCCATCTCTTCCTGTTTTGTAGTATGGCTTGTAATTTTTTGCTGATGTCTAGGCATCTGAAAATGTTGGTGAATTTACTCTGATGGCCAATTACCCTCACTCATCCTTTTTATTTTTTCACAGCTCTTCTTTGATATTTGGTTCAACTTACCCTAAGTCTTTAAAATTGCTCAACGTAAGTTATCAAAATCATGCCAGGGACTCACTAAGGGGGCACAGATTTTCTCCCAGAAATTAGAGAACAGAGAGACCCAAGTGCAGTTTTTGTCTATGCAATTTCCAGACTGGCCAGTAGATTGTGCTCCTTGGTGCACCTTTCCACAGAGGTATATTTCACTCTCTTTTCCTTTGTTTTGGTCTGGGCAGAGCCAAGATTCAAAGTGGGCTCTGCTGATCAAATTCACTGAATAAAAGCCCCCAACTCCCCCTCCCTTTTCCCTTGTAGTGGCTGACAGGGAGGAAGATGTCTGCTCCCCTCTCAGCCAGCTGCAATAAGTCAGGGTTTTATGCCCACTTAATATCTTGGGGATGGGGAAGGGGAGCCCTTCCTGGCAGCTGGGAGCTTTAGTAATCACAGTTTGTTGTTTCCAGTTCTTTCTCTTTCTGTCCCTCACCCTCCTGGGAGTTGTGAAACACTGTCCTGGTCTTCTGACACCCAGAGCAGACCCCTCAAGTAGCTTTTGGCTCTTTCTCCATTGTTTTTGTGAGATAGCTGAGCCTTGCCTGCCTAATCTAACACCATCTTCCCACAATCCTTCATAAGTGCTTTTTGACCCATATGTTATTTAGAAGTGTGTTGTTACTCTTGAAATATTTGGAGATTTTCCAGATATCTATCTGGTATTTATTTCTGGCTTATTCCATTTTAGACAAACAACATACTTTCAATGCTTTTATATTTATTAAGGTTTGGTTTTTGACCCAGAATATGGTCTATCTTGGTGTATGTTCCACATGTGCTTGGAAAGGGTGCGTTTTTTGCCGTTACTGAGTTCTATTAATAATACTGTGTAAAATTGGTGAATAGTGTTACTTAAATATTCTACATCCTTAGATATTTTCTGTTTACTTGTTTTATCAATTATTAAAAAAAAGAGTATTGAAATCTACAACTGAAATTGTGAATTTGCCTAGTCCTCTTTTCAGATTTAAAGGTTTTACAGTATGTATTTTTGGAGCTCTGTTATTTGGTGTATACACATTTAGGATTATTATGTGTTCCTAATTGAAAGACTTCTATTATTATTTAATTTCCCTCTTTAACCTTGACAATATTTCTTTTTCTGAATTCTATTTGATATTAATTTTAGCTACTTTGAACTTCTTTGGATTATTCTTTCCAAGTTATACATTTTTCTATCCTTTTGCTTTAAACTCTCTCTGCTTTTATATTTATAGTAAATTTCTTGTACATGGCATAGAGTTGGGCTTTGCTTTTTTTTTAAAAAAAAAAATCTGATCTATTAATCTCTGCCTTTTAATTAGAGTGTTCAGATGTATGCTGTCCAATATAGTAGTCATTAGTCACACGTGTCTTTTGAGCACTTGAAATGTGGCTAGTTCAAATTGAAATGTGCTACAACTATAAAATACAAACTAGCTTTTTAAGATTTAGCATGAAAAAGAATATAAAACATCTCATTGATAATATTTATTTGATTACACCTTATATGATATCATTTTGGATCATTGCATTAGATAAAATATACTATTAAATTAATTTCACCTGTTTCATTTTATTTTAAAAGATTTGGCTACTAGGAAAAGTATAAATTACACACGTGCTTGCATTTGTAGCTCACATTATATTTCCGTTGGACAGCATTGGTTTAACCCATTTACACTTAATGTAATTACCGATATGACTGGGTTTAAATCAACTACCTTGTTATCATTTTCTATTTATTAAATATTTCTGTAGGACATAATAGAAAACTTAAATGGCAAAATCTACCATGTCCTTCAATAGGACTCAATACCATAACAATGTCATTTCTCCCTAAGTTAATCTATAGTTACCATGCTTCTAATAAAAATGTTAACAGGATTTTTTTTTTGCAACTGGACAATCTAATTTTATGTTTTAGATCATAAAATAAACAAGAACAGCCATGAAATTTATGAAAATTGGAATATTAAGTGGGACTTTTCCTACCAGATATTATAACATATGAATTTATAAATATATTAGTAGAATAGAATAGAAAGTCCAGGCAGATGTCAACATAAACACATACCAGAATTTAGTATATTTTAAAGGTGGAACCTCAAATCAATGGAAAGAAAATGGATTGATTACTCCATAATAGTTATTTGGGCAACAGGATAACCATATAGAAAAAACAAATTTGGATCCATATCTCCTACCTTACACCAGTATAATTTCCTATGGATCAAAGATTTAAATGTAAAACATACAAACTGAAGCTTCTTTTTCTTAAACAAAACCTAGAAGCCATAAAAATAAAGACTGATAATATTTCTAGATCATCAAACCAACATAAGCAAAATAGAAATACAAATGACTAATTGGATTAAAAAGTATTGGCCTTTCATCTCTCTCCATCCCACTCTTCATCTAGCTGACCCACTTTATCTTTAATACTCAGCTCAAGGGTCACTTACTCCAGATATCTTTCACTAATACCTATGAAGGGCATCCCACTTTGGTACTCCTACACTTTTCTGAACCTGTATGTATTGCTGCTTTTACCACATTGTTTGGAAATTAATTGTAAGCTGAATTTATGTGTTAATATTTTCTTTCCAATTGGTTTGTAAATTTCAAAGGCATGGAATTTTTATCAAGGAATCTGGAATTAATTCTGAGACAGTCTTGAGGTATAATGGGTAAAGTATGGAACTTGAATAGAAAGATCTGGGTTTTAATCCCACTGACGTTTGCTTCTTATTAGCTGTGTGACTCTTGGTCCATCATTTTTACTCATCTGTAAACCTGGATGTCTTAGTTTGCCAGACAGCTATGACAAATACCACACAATGGATTGGCTTAAACAATGGGAATTTATTTTCCCATGGTTTCAGAGACTAGAAGGCTTATTTCTCCTAGGGTCTGTGTAGCATTCTGGCTCTAGCTTGCCATAATCTTTGGGGTTCCTTGGATTGCATCTCTGCCTCTTCTCCTCTCCTTTCTGGCTTCTGTGACTTTTGGATTTTTTTTTTTTTTAATAATTCCACCCCCCACTCCCTCAGATGGCTCCCTTGTCTGTTTGTTCATTGTTCTTGCTCATTGTTTTTGCTCGTTGCCTGCGCTTGCTGTCTGCTCATTGTCTGTTTTTTCTTTAGAAGGCACTGGGAACCCAACCCAGGACCTCCCATGTGTGAGGAGGGTGCTCAACTGCTTGAGCCACATCTGCTCCTCTGGATTGTTTTTATAAGGCCCCAGTAATCCAGATTAAGGCTCACTCTGGTTCAGTTGCCATACCTTAACTAAAAATAACATCTTCCAAAAGTCCTATATACAATGAGTTCATATCCACAGAGATGTGGATTAAGATTAAGAACATATGTTTGCTGGGGTACATAATTCAGCCTATTTCACAGGGTAACAAACAGGATTGATTTAAAAACTACATAAGATAACATAGGTGAATTTCTTAATTTCTTAGCACCATTCCAGTCTTTCCTGGTTCTGCTACATTCTGACTATGTAAATTTGTGTAAATTACTCTCTGAGCCTCAATTTCATCTTCTGTACAAGAGGATGATATTAATACTAATTTGACAAGGTTGCTTTGAGAACTAAATGAGAGTATACGTAAAAAGCTGTGATTATAACTTGAATACTTATCTCATTCCATGCATCTAACAGTGCCAATTACATGGAGGGCATATTGTCAATAAATGTTTATGGATAAAGTGGTTGGATCCTATAGGGTGTGGGTTTTTTTTGTTGTTGTTGTTGTTTGTTTGTTTTTTGTATTTTTACGTCCTGGGCTGGGGATTGAACCTGGGACCTCATATGTGGGAAGCTGGCACTCAACCACTGAGCCACATTGGCTCCCCTGAGTTGGTTTTATCATTTGTTTGCTTGTTGTTTGTTTTTGTTTTTTTAGGAGGCACTGGGGACAGAAACCAGGACCTCCCATGTGGGAAGCAGGTGCTCAACTGCTTGAGCCACATCCGCTCCCCTTAGGGTATATTTTGTTTGAAGGAAGACACCCAGCTCTGTAACAGGTGAGGGATGTGTGGGTGTCTGTAAAGAAAGATACTACACAAGGTCTCTGGAGAAGGAAGACCTCCCAGGGACACTCTGAGTAAGTGGCAGCATGGGGAAGCCAACTCCCAGGGGCACATGTGGAGGGCATTTCTACCCTATTCTGTGCAATTTCACACAACAAAAGGATGTCTCTGAGGACTCCAGCAGGAATGAGGAAGTCTACCCTCCTTCCTGCACTGCTTCCTGAGGAGGAGCTGACACATAGGAGAACTCAGTCTGGTTCTACCAGTGATTTTCCAAGCAGTCCATCTCCTCTGCACAGTTGGTACTCATCTATCAATGCTGAACAACAGAACTTTCTGCAGTGGTGGAAATGCTCTATATCATGCTAATAAGCTCACCATTAGCCACATGTGGCTATTGAGCACTTGCAATTTGACTAGTCTGACTAAATAACTTATTTTAAATTTTATTTAAAATTTAAACTGAACAGTGTATTGAATAGTTCAGTTTTATATAAATGTGCTTGTTGAGATTTCAAATTACTTTTTGATGAGAACCTACTATATGCTACATACACTTGCCTAGAATATTTACTGACATAGCCTCCTGATTTTTCTGGCTCCAATTTACTCTCTACATAGCAACCAGAGCAGCTAACTAGGTATCTGACTTGCTTCAAATTTTTCGGTGGGTTTCTATCACCTACAGGATCAAGTCTTGCATAAATGAGGTCCTCTGAGATCTCTCCCTACCTATTGGTGCAACTACCCCTGTCTTGCCCTTCACCTTGTGTACACAGTCCTTGCCCATACTTTTCCCATTGCCTCAAACACCCTTCCTCCATGTACCACCTTTTTCTCTGCCCATCTCATTCCTACTTGCCCTTGGAGAGTCAGATCAGGCACTCTCTCCTCTGGGAAGCTTTCCCTGAATGTCTCTTTAACTATCTCCTCTACCTTAGGCTGGGTTGTATGCCCTTTATCTAGGCTCCCATAACCTCCCATCTCTTTCCTCTATCAGAACACTGATAGCCGGGTTGTAATTACTGATTAAAACTTTTCCCTTCTGGGCTGTGAGCTCCTTGAAACCATGGACAGTATTTCATTCTCCTCTTTATCCTCAGCAGCTGCTCAGAAGAGGGATCGGGGGATGTTCATTAAAGTGAATTATTCTAAATTGTGCTAGGATCTTTTATTTATTGGATTAATATTCAAATGCATTTTCATCCATCACCCCTTCTGTGACCTATAGCAACTCTTTGTGTCTCAGTTTGTTGGAAAAAGAATGAGTTTAAGTGATTCCCCAAGATTATAAAGCTAAGTGTCAGAGTTCGAGTGGAACCCAGAACTTTAAACACCTTATTTCTATTTCCCTCTGCTTAATGTAACTGTTTTCTTCATGCCTCAGTGACCCCTACCGCACTGAAATTCTGACAATGCTCACAGCCTTTACCCCATCATTAGGAGGTATTCCTTATTGATTTGTGACAGTTTGTATATTTTCATCTTGATGGTTGCATGGCATGACTTATGAATTTTAAACTGCTCAAATGTGAGGGATATTTCTAATGGATATTTTCATGTAACTCCCTGTAGATGATTCTTGTTTGTCCACACTTTTCCCCTGGTTTCAGGGCAGGTGTATGGACAGTTCCATGCTTGTTGCCAGCGTCCCACCTCAAGAGCTTTCCGGTATCTCTCTGCTTTTCTGCTTCAGGGCTTTCTCCCAAGCCCTAGAAGCCCACTTAACCCTAGGCAAGCATAACCAGGAAATGTGAGAGAGTTCAAAATGGGGCATAGAAAGTTGAGAGATAAATGCCTCTCCTTTTCATTCAGTGGGACAATGCTGAGGCACATTTTACATGGTGATTCTTCAGAGGTTCTCCAGTGAGAATAAGCCCAGTCACTTAATCAGCTTAGTAACACAGATTTTTCTTTGCTTTTTCCTTTCCCTCTTCTGTTTCCTGGGTTTACCTTGCACGTAAATTAGCAGAACTCCAGTCATTGACTCTGGCTCTGCTTTTGGAGAACCCAAATGAAGACACTCCCTAACTATATGACAAATTCTTTAGAGACAACACTTTGCCCTGTGTGTTCTGTGCTCTAGCCATACTGAACTTTTTGCAGTTTCACTGCTGATCATCCACACTTCCACACTTCTGTGTCAGGTCATGCCACTCCCTTTGCCTAGCATACTTTTCCCCTTTTGCCTGACTGACACCTATTCTTCAACACTCAACTAGGATATCCACTTCTCTGTGAAGTCTTCACTGACAGCCCCTCTCCTTTCCTGGACCCTCTACAGCAGGGGTTCTTAACCAGGGGTCCATGAGCTTGTACTGAAAAAAAAAAACAAAAACAAAAAACCCCCAACACATTATTCTTGTGGGGATGTGTTGATGCAGGTGTGATATATTTATTAAATAATAAACAGTATAGTGTGGACTTAGTAAGGGGTCCATGGTTTTCACCTGACTAGCAAAGGGGTCGGTGGAACAAAAAAAGGTTATGAACTCTTGCTCTACAATTTATAGAGTCCCATCTCTACCATCCTGCAATACATTGAACACTAGTTAACCTCCATTAGGCCATTCTCTCTTTTCCTTTATGAGCTCCTTGAAGAGAAGGGCTCTACTTATTAAGGCATTGTCCCAGTAAAACTGGTAGGACTTTGCAGAAGTGAGCTTAGGTGTCATTTTTCATTTAGTAAACATTTACTGAGGACTTAATTTGTTTCAAGAACGGTAAATTACCATGGAGTAGAAAAAGATTAAAAAACTGACCCCAGGCGTGGAGAACTCACCGTCAAGTGAGGAAGAGAGAATGATGCATAAAGCATTGCAAGCCTTGGGATAGAGTGATGCACAGGGGACCGTGGGAGGACAGAGCTGGTCAGAAAAGGGAATGTTGTAACTTGGTCTTGGAGGATAATGGCGGTTCACCACGGGACGGGGGAAAGAGTATCCTAGGTATACCAAGGAATACATCAGCAAAAGACAAGCCTTTTCTAGAACTGGGGGCTGGTGCTGTTGGGGAGTGGCGCAGGAGACAGAACCGGTGGGCCTCTGCGTGTTTAGAGTGGGCACACAATCATTGATTCTCAATGCATTTCAGTTGAAGGCTTAAGTCACCCTGCACCTCGACCAGAGCCAAGCACGCCAGGGGCAGAAGCGTTTGAAAATCAAGAAATCTGTCACAAGCGCCCAAAGTTCAGCATCAACCGCGGAAAACCGAGCCCATTCCAGGCTCTGTGATTAGTACAAAGATTCCCGTCTGCGACTGGAAAGTGCCATCCCAGCACACCCGGTCCTAGCGCCCCAGAGGTAGCCGAGCATGCTCAGTTGCCAGGACGCGGTGGCTCCCTCGTGGGGTAGTAGAGTAACACAGCCCTAGCTCCGGGGGTGTGTGGCCTTGGGAGATCCTGGCCTTGAGGGGCTCGCGTCCAGGGGGGCGTGGCCTTGGTACGCACGCTCCCTCGCAGTTCGCCCCCTCACTCCGCGCCGCGCGCCGGCCTGCAACTAGCCGGCTGCCCGTTGCCCTGGTAACCGTCGCGCCGCGTCTTCCTGAGAGAGCTCCTGTCAGCCCGCAGAGCCCACCGCCCGCTCCTCGTTGCCCTGCGGTCTTTGCGTGGGCCGGAGGCGGAGGGACAACAAAAATGGCGGAGCGGAGCCTAACTGCGCCCGAGGCAGGTCTGTGGGGGCGGTCGAGCGGGGGAAATCTGAGGCAGCACGGCTGTCTTGGGCTTGAGGGGCAGGGGACTCAGGCAGAGCCCTACTCCTGAGAAGGCGCCCCTGTGTATGCTTTGGGCCTATGACCTTGGGGTCAGAGGTCAAGGTAGGGCATATACCTCTTTGATTGGCGGGCAGAGACCTCGGCGTCCCGGTGGCGGCAGAGGGGTGAGGGTGTGTATGGTGTGTGTGCCCACTACTGAGGGAGCATGAGCCAAGAAAGGAACCCGAGAGTAGGCACAGGACCCCACACCTGAGGGGACTCTGTGGTGGGGGCTGATCTGGGGGTAGGCTACCTCATGGAGAGGGAGAGGTTGTACAGAACCCCGTGGGAGTATGGGAGGGATCCCTAAAAAGGGACTTGCCTTGGGCGAGGGGGCGGCTCTGATTCTGAGCGAGCAGGTGTATGTGTGTGTGTGTGTGTGTGTGTGTTACCTTAATATAAGGCAGTAGTGTCATGTAATGGGGTTTACACAACCCCGAGTATTTGTGTTTTTTTGATAGTGTCCGTAAGTCACTCCTGGTCACAGAGAAAGTATACAAATCCCTTGGGTCCTCAAAAGGACAAGAGGCTTGAGGGAAGCCCCAGAGCCTCAGTCCTTTAGGAATCTACCTAAGAATGCCGAAGCCTGAGTATGAGTATATATATAATCAGTAATTTTGAAGGTCTTTCAGATTCACAAAGGAGTGCATGTCCACGTCTCTGTGGGTGGAAGAAAGTCTTTAAGGAGGCAGGGAGACTGACAAGAAGGGAGACTCAGGATCCTATTCCTGAGGGGCCAGGTCCCTTGTGGGTATGGCTCAGGTTGGAGAAATAGTGACCTAAAGTGTCTTACAGGGTCATAGAAGACAGGAATTTTTCTTTTTTTTTTCCTTTCTTT
>JAQZBX010077877.1:0-14204 GCA_029593785.1 Cabassous unicinctus
AGGCGTCCCCGAGCACAGCGAGCCAAAGGAAGGGGTCTGCGTCTTAAGCCGCAGACGAGAGTGGGGAGACGGACACTTCCCGGTTACCAGCGGACGATGAGTAATGATTACGGAGACTACCACACGCTCTGGAGACGAGGCTGGGCTACCAAGTCTAACTTTATTAGGCGGGCTCTGATATTTATAAAGAGCGGGAGGGTGGAGTGAAACAGGGGAAGGGTAAGGCATACTGGGCGGGTTCTGATTGGTTGGGATGGGTTTATGTTCATATAAGGTATATGCTAGAAAGGGGGTGGTGCCAAGCTGCGGTGGCCATCTTGAAGCACACGGCAAGGAGAGATTGCTACAGATGTCGGCAGCTGATTGGCTGCGGTAGCTGCAAAGGCGTCCGCTCCTGATTGGTTGCGGCATTCGGTGCCAAAACGGTGTCCACGCCTCGGTTTTCTTGGGCAGTGTGCTTAGAGCCTCCGTACTGCTCTCGCCCCCCACCACACCTCCTCCCACAAAACAAATTATACACCATCACCAAGTGGGTTTATCTCTGGTGTGCAAGGTTTGCTCAACATAAGAAAATCAATCAATGTAATCCACCACATAAACATGGAATGAAAAAATTCACATGATCTTCTCTATAAATGCAGAAAAAGCATTCAACAATATACAGCACCCTTTCCTAATAAAAGCACTGCAAAGGATAGGAATAGAAGGAAATTTCCTCAACATGATAAAAGATATATATGAAAAACCCACAGCTAACATCATACACAATGTTGAATTACTAAGTGCTTTCCATCCAAGATTGGGAAGAAGACAAGAATGCCCAATATTGCTGCTCCTATTTAACATTGCATTAGAAGTACTTGCTTGAGCACGTAGGCAAGTAAAGATACAAAATCCATCTAAATTGGAAAGGAAGGAGTAGTTTCACTATTTGCAGATGACATGATCCTATACATAGAAAGCCCTGAGAAATTTATAACAAAGCTTCTAGAGCTTATAAACGAGTTCAGTAAAGTCACAGCTTTTAAGATAAATGCACAAAAATCAGTAGCATTCCTGTATACCAATAATGAGCAAGCTGAAGAGGAAATCAAGAAAAAAAAAATCCCATTTATAATAGCAACTAAAGGAATCAAAAACCAAGGAATAAATTTAACTAAAGACATAAATGATTTATACACAGAAAACTACACTACATTGTTAAAGGAAATCAAAAGGACTTAAATAAATAGAAAAATATTCCCTGTTCATGGCTAGGAAGACTTAACATCATTAAGATGTCTATCTACCCAAATTGATCTACATATTTAATGCAATCCCAATAAAAATCAATGCAGCATTTTTCACTGAATTGGAAAAACTATGAAATGTATTTGGAAGGGGAAGGGGTCCCAAATAACCAAAGACATATTGAAAAGAAAAACTAATTTGGAGGAATCATGGTACCTGACTTTAAAACATATTAGAAAGCTACAGTGGTCAAAACTGCATGGTATTGGCACAAGGATACACATACTGACCAATGGAACCAAACTGAGAGTTCTGATATAGATACTCACATATACAGTCATCCTATTTTTGACAAGGCCACCAAGCCCAGCCAAGAGCAAGAAAATGGCCTTTTCAAAAAATGGTGCTTTGAATACTGGATATCCATGTCCAAAAGAATGAGAAAGGAACACCATCTCACACCTTATAAAAAATCAACTCAAGATAAATCAAAGAACTAAATACAAGAGCCAAGATCATAAAGACCTTGGAAGATAATACAGGGAAGCATATACAGGGTCTTGTAATAGGAAATGTCTTCATGAGCAGTGAAAGAAAAAATAGAAAAATGGGACCTCCTCAAAATTAAAACCTATTGCACCTCAAAGGAATTTGTCAAGAAAGTGGAAAGATAGCCTACCCAATGGGAGAAAATATTTGGTAACCTATATCTGATAGGAGCCCAATATCCAGCATATATAAAGAAATCCTATACTTCAATAATAAAAACAGTCCATTTTTAAAAATGGGCAAGTTATTTGAACACACACTTTTCCAAAGAAGAAATACAATAGGCTAAAAAAGCACATGAAAAGATGCTCAATATCACTAGCTTTTAGGGAAATGCAAATCAAAACTACAATGAGATATCATGTTACACTCATTAGACTGTTGGCTATTGTAAAAACAGGATTACAAGTACTGAAGATGTGGAGGAATGGAAACCCTCATACACTGCTGATGGGAATGTAGAATTATCCAAGCATTGAGAAGGACAAATTGGCTGTTCCTCAAAAACTAACTATAGATCTGCCATATGATTCAGCAATTCCAATGCTGGGTATAAACCCAGAAGAATTGAAAGCAAGGACATGAACAGATATATGCACACCAATGTTCATAGCAGCATTATTCACTGTTGCCCAAAGTTGGAATCAACCCAAATGCCCAACAACAGATGAGTGGATAAATAAAATGTGGTATATACAATAGAATATTACTCAGCTGTAAGAAGGAATACAGTACTAACACACAGGATAACATGAATGAATCTTGAGGACCTTATGTTGAATAAAGCAAGCCAGGCATTGAAGGACAAATATTACATGACCTCTCTAATATGAGTTAAGCAAATTGAGCAGACTCAGAAAACCAGGGTCTGGAAGACAGGCTTACAGAAAATAGAAAGGGAGAAGAAGGTTATGAGCCAACACCCATATGGGCAAAATCTATGATAAGGTGGAAGTGAGTAGTTGTTCTGTGAAGGGATATGACAGGGGTATAGTGATACTATTGGGTTGGGTTATATATGCTTGAGAGGGGGATAGCTTGGGGAGGATGGGTTGTATAGTGCATGGAACTGGGGCAAGGGAAGTGAAAAAGAGCAGGTGAAAACTGGGGATTGCCAGGTACACAGTTGAAACTACAATGCTGAGAAAGCTCTTTTGGCAATATGACAAGGAAAGGTTACTGCTTTAGGGTGTTAGATGGGGGTGCATTTGTAAGAGGGTGCAACTGGCCCAGTCTTCTAAAGAATGTATAAGGGATCATTTTGTCATAGTGTGTTTTATCAGTGAGTGGAGACTCACATAATGACTGGGAAGCAGTTGAACTCCCATCTTGGGGAGGCCTGATATGTTTTCAAACATAGGGGTGGGTGTCTCTTGAGAGCATTGGCGGTTCCTAATAGGGAAGGACAGACCAGTGGGTCAAGCCTTCAGTGTTGTTCTAAGTAACTATGAATTTTGTCCCTCAAAGAGTGAAGACTGGTGGTCACTGTGGACCTTGAGGGGAGGGGAAGGGAGGAATAGAGTAGATGGAAGAGGGGGATCTAGGGGGCAATGGAAATGTTTTGCATGATCTTGCAATGGTGGATACAGGCCATGTTAAATTTCATCAAATATTTATAAAAGTGTATGGTGTAAAACATAAGCCATAATGTAAACCTTTGACCATGGTTAGTAGCTGTGTTTCAATATTTGTACATCAGTTATAACAAATATACTGCCCACATATAAAAAGCTTAATAATACTGGAAGTGGGAAAAGTCAGAGGATGTTGGGTAAATGGGAGTCCTCTATATTCTGTATATGACTTTTCTGTGACCTAAAACTTCTTTGAAGACAAAATGAAAAAAAGTAAGACACTGGGGAAGAAATGGAAGAAAGTGCCACTGTAGATACAGGACAAGAGATATTACAGTGATGAAAGACAAAAGGTCAAAAAAGTTTTTAAGATTTTAAATTATTTTTTAATATTCCAATTTTTATTTTTATTTCAGTTTAGTTTTAGTTTTTCTAAATTATTATGTATTTTATTTATTATTTTAAACCTATCATTTCATTTTCCTATTAATTGTATTTGGTGATATTCTTGGCTTCAATTTTGAAGTTTTGGATCACAGAAGTGTTACAAATATGGCAGGGGAAGATCATTGGTGTGGAGTGTCAATGATGGTGGATACATGGGAGGAAGTTCAGCTGGGCATACATATAATGTATATAAATGTGCTCAAATGTTCATGAGGCATTGCCACGTTGGGCAGAGATTCACACAATAATCAAAAGAATATTGAATTCCCATGCTGGGGAGCTCTGCCACATTCTCTAATGGAACATCAACAATCCCCCAAGTACAGGGGCAGTGTTTAGTGAAGAAAATTGATCCACTGATGGGCCTTTAATATTGATGACTATGCTTATGAGCCTTTGCTCCGGAAGTTGTAACTTTGCCTAGTGTTATAGGGTGCCTAAGAGTTACCTCCTGAAAACATCCATGTTGCTCAAAATGTGGCCTCTTTCTAAGCCAAACTTAGCCTATAAATGCATTACATTTCCCCAGCATGACATGACTCCTGTGGATGAGCCTCCCTGGAACCCGAGGGATTGCTATCAAGTAGTGGCTGGTGATGTAACTGGGAAAAGACCTTGAATAAAAGGGGAAAAGGTAAAGACAAATGAGTTTATATGGATAGTTGGCTATTAAAAAAAAACAGAGGACTACAAGTATTGGGAAGGATATGGAGGAATGGGAATCTTCACTTCAAAGTGAGTCAGGAGGTCTTCAGAGAAGCAATGCTTAGGCACATCTGAGCAGGATCTCATAGACTGCTAAATAGATACTACTCCAAATAGTGGGGTTCCTGAGGGTTCTGGAGACACCTAGGTCCTACGGTCATGGCAGACAGATCAGTTTGGTAACTTGCTAGTCGGCCCTACTTTGGATTTTTTGTCCCCAAGTGTGACAGAGTTGGAATCAGTTGTGACTTCTCTACACATTCTTCTTCAGTCCCTTCATTTCAAACCTATAGTTGGTGCTGGAATTGTTAGGTGTACATCCAAGAGATTTCAATCTCTGGGCTGTCTATGTGCCAGCTGGGCCCTGAGTCTCAACAGAGTTGCAACACCTACTCTCTAGTTGATTGGACCGACCCAGGGCAACTAACAAGGAGGTGAGCACAACCCCACCAAAGAACCAGAGAGTCTACAACTGCAAGCAAAATAGTCCCATCCATCAGCCATATGGGATCAAAACCCCCGCTCAGTTAGAGGTGGAGTGGGCATCATCATCCCAGAATCCTCAGGATTTGGGAAAAAATATGGACTAGAGTGGATTTACTGGTATGCTACTATAGACTTATTTGGATTCTAGCAATGGAAGAAATTATATCATTGATGTGGAGACAGTGGCCACTGGAGCTGGTGAAGACTGTGAGAGGTAAAAAGAGGTGTAATATGGGGGCATTATTGGGACTTGGAAGTCTCCTGAATGACATTTCAATGACAGGTATAAGCCATTATATATCCTGCCGTAACATACAGAATTGAATGGAAGAGAGTGTAAACTACAATGTAAACTATAATCCACGCTTAGTGGCAATGCTCCAAAATGTGTTCATCAATTGCAATGAATTTACCACACTAATGAAAGAAGTTGTTAATGTGGGGAAAAATGCAAGGTCTGGGGAGTGGGGCATATGGGAATACCTTATATTTTTATGCAATATTTTATGTAATCTAAATATCTTTTAAAAATAAATAAAATATATATTTTAACAAAATCTTGGACATATCTAATAAAAATAAAAAAGAAAAAGAAAAAAATGCTTCATTGCTAAAAAATACTGACCATCACCTGAAGTCTTCAGTGAGTCATAATCTTTTTGCTGGTGGATATTCTTGCTTCAATTTGATGGCTGCTGACTGAACAGGGTGTTGGTTAATGAAGCTGGGGTGGCTGTGGCAATTTCTTAAAATAAGACAACAATGAAGCTTGCCACATTGATTGTCTCTTCCTTTAATGAAAGATTTCTCTGTAGCATGTAATGCTGTTAGCATTTCACTGACCATAAAAGTTTCAAGATTTGAATTAACCCTCTCAAACCCTGCTGCTGCATTATCAACTAAGTTTATGCAATATTCTAAATCATTTTTGCTGTTGTTTCAACAATGTTCACACCACTTCACCAAGAGTAAATTCTATCTCAATATACCACTTTCTTTGCTCATCCCAAAGAAACAATACCTCATCCATTCAATTTTATCATGAGACTGCAGCAGTTCAATCAGATCCTTAGGCTCCATTTCTAATTCTAGTTCTCTTGCTATTTCCAACACATGGGCAGTTCCTTCCTCCACTGAAGTCTTGAACCCTGCAAAGTCATACATGAGTTTGGAATCAACTTCTTCCAAAATCCCACTCATATTGATATTTTGACCTCCTCCAATGAATAATAGTGTTCTTAATGGCATCTAGAATGTGAATATTTTCCAGAAGGTTTTCAATTTCCCCATACCCATCAGAAGAATCACATACTATATATGGCAGCTATAACATTATTAAATGTATTTCTTAAATAATAAGATTTGAGAGTCAAAATTACTTTTTGATCCATGGGCTGCAGAAAAAAAACGTGTCACCATATGAATTTATTACTTATCAATGCTTAAAGTCATGTTTAAATGTTTGTTGCTTATATTATTAAATGTGTTTTGAGGTATTGTAAAATAAAATGTCATATCTGTAAGATCTAGATTAGTTTGTGAACTAATATTTTCCAGATGAACAAAATTTGAAGTTACAAAATCATGTATATGGAATACATTCAAATTGGTAAATAGATAATGGATTTACATTTAAGAGAATGTGTGAAGTTCATCTCTGTGGTTTAAGATTAAAAATTGGATTTATTATTTAGGAAATCGCCACATATTGTGTTTTGGTGTAAAATATTCAATTTAAATAATAATATGGACAATTATATGAAGTGATAATCAAATACTCTTTCCCTTTTCTAACCATGTATCTGTACAAGGTCATATTTTCTTTACACTCTTCAGTCAATCCAATGGAATGAATTTGAAGTAAATGTGAAAATTCAGCTATCTACTTTTAAAAGGTTAAACTTGTTTCTTTTTTCTCAATAATTTTATTTTGATTTTGAAATATAACATTACCTAAAGTGCATTATTAGATTAAAATGCAATGGAATCACTCCTTTTAATAAATTAATTATTAATGCTTATATCAGTTCTAATTTCTAATGTGAAAATTTTCAATATATAAAATATGCAGATTTATAGGTTACTAGTGTTTTCAATAAATATTTAGGGTGTAATGTGTTTCTGAAACCAAAAACAAAATAAATTAAAAAAAAAACTTGAGAACAAATGATTTATGTAAATTCTATTAATTTAGTTTCAACAATATTTCAAGAAATCTTAGGCAGTATAATTTTGTATGTATTTTGCTTACTATTACCCTCTTTTAAGTGCTAAATAGCCGGGAAAATAATAGTAGTTTGGCTTTATTATTGAATAATCCTCTCCAGATGAAAATCTATCCAGATCCACTATGCATTTTGTCTCACTCTGAATTACTCTTGCCATAATAGGAAAATTTTGTGGCCTCTATCAGGCTGAGAAAACATTCAGTTTTGCTTTCTTTGCCTAAAATATACACACGGAGACATTTGAAAGTAGGTAAAGATCTCTTTGGCTATGTGAAACTCTCACTGAGTGTTCCTGAATGTTGTGAAGGCAAAATTGTCCTATACTAAGTCGAGAGGGATTCTTCTTTCATAGATTTGACTTCATTTCCTCTACTTCACCCAACTTCCCTGCCAATTTACCAAAATGTGATAACCTGTAGTTATATGAAAAGGTCTTTTCATGAGCCTTCCCTACCTAGACTTTCCTGAAAGCTTCTTAACCTCTCCCACATTCTGATACTCTCTTGATTGACTTATTAAAAAGAATTTCAGAAAGTAACAAATGAACTACTTTCCTCAGAATTGACTTTGGGTATAGTAACTTAAAATCTGGGGAGTAACTTTTGTTAATATCATATATTATGTACAAGTATCTCTTCAAAGTAGTTTTGATAAAAGTCTCACACTGTGCCACAGCAGTTCATCACTTGTGTGTTTTTAAAAACTGTTCTAAAATATATCCTATATTTCCTTAACTTAGTAGCTACAGGGACATTTTTCTTTTATTTTTATTGATAATTTTTAAAGTATATGATTATTATTCATGCCATAATGCTAGTTCCAATTCTTAGAAAATGTATTTTTTGGGGTTTGCATGATATTATGGATATATTATAATGCAAATAAATTAAATTCAAAATATAAAATAAAATTGAAAATAGGATCGGGGGAAAAATCTGACTTCCTTTTTTCTTACATACAGGGCTTTGCACTTAACCATCACAATGCACTCTGAGGCAGATGATGTATGGTAACTTTAGTCTGGGGAAACATGAGAATATGTACAATAGAAAGAGAATGATGATCTGCAGAGATGGAAAATGAGGTTAATAGAAGAAGTATAGATCATTGAGTAGTTCTCATAAAAATGCATAAAATATTGTGCAAAGAACTACAGATTCATGAATATAATCAGTGAAAGGTAATGACTATTATTATTACCCACATAAAATGTTAGCCAAAATATATGCATTTATGCTGTTACATATTGATTATAAACAAATAAATTATTAATGATAGTTTTTCTAACATTTTTAATTATTATCCCTCAATTGTGTTTTACACATATAAAAATTAAATAATTCTGTAATTTTTCCTTAAAGAAAATGCTTTCGAGTTGAGAGGATAATTAAGAAAGAAACAGGATTTATTTATGATGTGGAATGCTTCAACGTAAGCACAAGTAAAATAATTGTGGCTACAATAGTTATTTTTAAAAAGGAGATCTCAGTGAATTCTTGAAATGCTCATAGAAAAGATATCTGGACAGAAATTAATTGTTCATCACATACTGGAATTCATACCTGATTGCAGGAAGGGTTTTTTTAAGAAGGAGTAATAGCAGGTGGGATGCTTTTCTTAGACACTTGTGCAGGTGAGAAGGTAAACTAAAGAGACAGCAAGGGAAATCTGGTACATACTGCAACTGAAAATTTGAATAGGTTATTAGAATGAAATCAAGATTTTATGGATTACAGGGCAAAGGAGGAAAGAAAGGACTCATATGGACATTCTTATTAAACAACTGAAATGGAAGAGTGGAGAGAAATAATCTATCTGCTCTTCTTGTACTAATCATTCTCCAAAGAAATTCAGAATGATTGACGAAGTTTGTTAAAGGAACTCTTTCTAAGACAGCCAACCAAAGAACAGGAAATATCAGCAATCATCCTTACCATCTGGCATGTAAAGAATGTCAGAAATAGCTGTATCCTGTGCAGGGAAATGGGCTGATATGGGGGACCTCTTAGAGGGCATATCTGGGATGACCACTTAGTATGGAAGAAAGTGAGATATTATTACTGGATGTAGACAGGTAGAGTTTGAAAAGATATTTTACTAAAATAGTGTACATGTGATTCAATAACTGAAATATTTTTGGTCTTGAAATTATTTTAAATAATTAATGAACTTAGATTATCTGATCCTATTAAAGTTGAAATTAACACACTGGAATGATTAGGAAAGAAAATGAAAAGGGGAAATACATGCATTCATTGATTTCCAAATCCTTTCTCTTTTTTTCCATATCCTTTATTCTGTTTTCCTGATGAGTAGCCATATATTTTACCAATGGTGACATTTTACTTTCCATATATATGGATTTTATCTATTTGGCTTTTAGCAGATTTTATCATATTATACTTTGTCTACAGGGAAACTGACACATATTAGAAGATATGGAAAATTTCGCTATCTTCACTTAATTCCTTCTCATGGATATCTCAACCACCCAGGAGCTTCAAGTTTTTCAAGGTCTGATGTTCTTAGTGTTTTATCTAGGTGCCCTGACTGGGAATATTTTAACTTTTACTGACATTGTAATTAATCCACATCTACACTCCCCGATGTACTTCTGTATTGGCAGTTTATCTTTCATAGATCTTTGCTGCATTTCAGTTGCTCTTCCCAACATAATTGTGAATTCTCTGTCAGGGAATAAATCTATTTCTCTCTAAGCATGTGCCGTTCAGATTTATCTGTTTATCTTGTTTGTAATGACAGAGTTGTCCTTCCTTGTGGTGATGTCCTATAACCACAATGTTGCCGTTTGCCACCCTCTGCACTATGGGTTCACCATCACCCCATATCTGTGCACACAGGCAACAGGTGACTCATGGGCAAGTGGATTGGTCTATTTTTCTATCCACAGAGGCATCATGTTCAGGCTTCCATTCACAAGGTCTAATGTGATCCACCAATATTTCTGTGATGTGCCTCAAATTTTGAGGATCTCCTCTTCAAATGTTCGGTTTTCTGAATTTATGCTTTTAACTAAAAGCACTTGTATTATCTTAGTATTTTCTGCCTTTTTGTTTAAGTTCTATATTGATATATTTTCAATGGTGCTTAAGATGCATTCTGTGGATGCCCGTAACAAAGCCCTATCCACCTGTACCCCACAGGTGGCAATTCTTATTTTGTTTGTAATTTTTTTGTTGACTGTTGTCTTTTGTTCCATGGCAAATGAACCATCTCCTGGTAATCTTCTCATGGCTATGTTCTACTCTATGGTGCCTGTGATGGTTAGGCTAATGTGTCAGTTTGGCCAGGTAATTGTTTCCAGGTGTTTGTTCTAGCAAGCACTGAGCTAATGGTTAAAGAAGAGCATTTTTGGATTTCGATCACCAGTGAGTTTACAGCATGGATGGCTGATTATATCTGCATCAATCAGGGAGATTACATCATCAATGGGTAATGCTTTTATCCAATCAGTTGAATGCCTTAAAAGGGGAAGTGATTTCAACATTCAGAGAAAATGTCCCAGCTCATCGATGAACAGGTAACTTCTCCCAGAAACTCATCAAGGACATTTTTATCAGACGTTCATCGCAGCCCCTGGTTTGCAGCCTGCCTGCGGAACCTGGACTTGTGCATCCTCACGATCGCGTGAGAGATTCTTTAAAATCTCATATTATTGACAGATATCTCCTGCTGATTCTGTTTCCCAAGAGAACCCTGACTAATACAGTGCCTTCATTCATAAATCCAATTATCTATAGCCTACAGAACAGAGAGATTAACACTGCTCTACACAGAATGTTCCACAGGTACTTTGAGTTCCCAAGAAGAATTTTTTAATTAAACATTTCCAAAAAAATAATGGAATGAAATATAATTTAAATTTAGTATATATTCTTAAAACTGAATTTCTCTCTGTTACATATCATATTTTCCTCCCTGCATATCCTTCTGTGATTTCTTTCATATGTGATACTGAATTATACATTTCTTCTTACTAGTTTTTCAATCTATACTCATATTTAATTCATATATTCTTCCACAAAATAATTTTTCACGTTGTGAAAATGTCTTGAATAATCTTCCAGATGGTTTAGAGCTAAATCAAGCAATGATATCATATGGAGATGCACATGGATGAGTACTTTAACAGGTACTTTTACACGTGAGACAACTTCAAGATACTGGATACTGTCACCCTGGAAGAGAATATTGAATGTTGTAAATTAGAGAATAGAGTTCAAATTATGTTTTTGTATTCACCTTTATACAACTGTCTGTACCATGTAATAAAATTTTTAGAATTTAGATACAATTGCAGAATAAATACAAAAAGTTTTGCTACTGAGATCCATGCTAAATCTGTTTCTATAATTTAAAAGTAGACTAGATAAACCTGGCCATCAACACATATTATCCTTTAGATATTTTTCTCTCCCAATCTGATCTGGCTGTAAAAATGGATGCCATCTTCACTTCATTCAAGCTTTCTACATGATGAAAATCAAGCATTCTTAGAAGGGAGTGTATGTTAGAGTCAGTCTTAACACAGCCTGTCCTCTTTCCATGGCATCCACATCTACTACCTGTGCTCAAGACCCGAGAGTCTGTCTGGTCTGATAAAATGTATCCCGTAGTAGATTAGGAAACTGCCAGTACCTTCCTTCATATTTCCTGAAACATATTTCTTGAAACATATTTAACCATTCACTAAAGATAGATTCTGGTAGGCATGTTTTATGACACACAGCTCAATCCTAATTATATATCTGCCCAGTGTGAAGAGGGAACAGGTTATTCCACTGGGATCCTCAAATACATTGAGGGGTGTTCTATGTAAAATATCTCCTGCATGGACCATAGCTTGAAAACTGTTGGCAATGGGGAATCAAGGCCCACTTGTGAACCTGAACTTACTCTATTTTCTGTGTTAGTAAAATGTTGTTCCTTCCAGTGCTCTGTAAGACATGCTTCAGTTGGAGAACCCTGACACCTATAATGGAGTGGGTTGACTTCATTAGGTGTCTCATATTCTGTCCAACATATTGGAGTAGTTGCCTCGATCACCCAAACAAACACTTATTGGCATGGTGGAGGTGTGATGGATTGTCAATTTGGCCTTCCCAAGTGGTTCTTGCTGACTGAGGGGCTGAAATCCCTCAGGCCATATGAGGACAAATGGAATATAAGCAGTCTCCCTGTTAACAGGTATGATACAAGGAGGTAGATAAGGGCAGAGCTTCAGGAAGTGGTCTATTGGAAGAATAGGGAAACAATACCCTGGGTTTGTCTCCACAATTTGCTGACTCCCATGGTGTCTCAAGGGGTTGTAAACAAATCTAGAAAAGAGTCTGGGCCCCTCAGCAGGAAACTCTGCTTGGTCAGGGTTATTTGCAGTCGCTGGATTAGGTAGTTTCACTAAACACTTAACCAGCAATAGTATTGCTAAATACCAAACTGTTATAATAAGGTTTTTTCAGACAGCAAAATACAAATATCAGAAGCCAGGAACAGATTATGCAGTTTAGTTGGTAAATATATCTGTACAGAATGCATTGCAGACTCAGATATCTAAAGCTGAGAAGCATGGTCTGGGGAAGTTAACTACTCACCCTCTGCTACAAAGTATATTGCCTGTATCAAATAGGAGAAATGATAGGATAGAGACATACATAGACCAGTCCATGCCAACTTTTTTCTTGTTTGCTGGGAGCATGAAAGTGGAGAATTATATTCTTAAGTGAGACAGAGTTGCCCAAAATTAAATCCCAATGGAAAATTGTTCATGAGGCTGTAACCTCCCAGATGGTAAAGTCAAAAGAAACTTGGTTCTCTCATCCAGCCATGGGGCAGGATGTGGAAAAGAAGATCTTGTATGGAACAGCATTAGGGAAGTTCATGAAATTGGTCCCTCCCAAATTGAAGACCCTACTGACTCTTGTGTTCTTCCCTGGGATGACAGTGGGGGAAGCTATAAGAAAGGTCCACCATAACATCCCACTCTGGAGTGGAAACAACAAGGAGGTGTTAGCCCTCTTCACTGCAGCAGGTCCAGAGTACTGGGATCCTGGATCCCAGTAATGGGAAGCTTCCTAATCCACAAGGACATAAAAGGAACACAAAGAGTATCCAGGGAAAGATAAATGAGTGTGCAGGCCCACCGGCTGGATTGCTAAAGCAAGACATAAATGGAGCAAAATTTAATGGAATCTTATGGTAGAATTTGACCAGCACTATTGGACAAAAGGCGGTCCCTCTTATTTGGTGTTTAAAACCCTACTACCAGCCATAAAGGATCAGGAGGGCTCACAAGGCTGAAAAGATTTACAATCCAGCATCACCAGCCTCTGAGTGCCTGAACACAGTCACAGGAGGAGGAAAATTGTACTGAATAAGGCTGCCCTGCATTCTGAGCAGAACAGTGAAAGAGTTAAATCTAACAGGGAGCATGATGTGTCAGATAGGGACTAAGGATCCCTATCTGGTCCTATTCCTTTTAAAAAATGATTAAGGGTGGGGCTGAAATCTCTGGTCATTACTTTCCTTGTTCAGGACATTACTTTGTTGTTTCAAGACTTGATAAAGGAAGCATCATTGGGAAACACACTGTCAGAGCTTTGTATTCATGTCTGGCTTAATAAAAGTTCTCAGAATCCTACTGCCTGTTACCCTTGTCTCCTGCAGTACCTCATATTATTGCTGTAGCTATAGTGGTCTAAGCTAACACAGGGGATTTCTTTATGAACCTAGCTAATGCCATCTTCTTTATCCCTCTATAGGTTAGGGCCAAGATCAATTTATATTCATCTGGACTAACATTCAGTATATATTTATTGTGCTCCTGCAGTGATATCTTTTTTTTATTTTCTGAACTTTTTGTTAATACTTTTTTACTGAAGTTTATCATTCATACATGAACATCCATAAACAGTAAGTGTGCAGTATAAGTTGTGAACTTACAAAATAAACATAGATATTATCATAC
>JAQZBX010077878.1:0-14204 GCA_029593785.1 Cabassous unicinctus
GCCCTAACCCTAGCCCTAACCCTAAACCTTACCCTAAACCTAGCCCTACCCTAAACCTAACTCTCATCCTAAATCTACACCTAACCCTAAAACTAACCCTAACCCTAAACCTAACACTAACCCTAAAGCTAGGCCTAACCATCACCCTAACACCAGCCCTAACCCTAACCCTAACCCTTACCCTAGCCCTAGTCCTAGCACTAGTCCTAGCTCTAACCCAAGCCTTAACCGTAAGTCAATCCCTAATTCTAACCCTAACCCTAAACCTGCCCTAAACCTAACACTAAACCTAGCCCTAACCCTAACCCTAAACCTAACCCTAGCCCTAGCCTTAGCCCTAGATGTAGCCCTAACCTTAGCCATAACCCTAAACCTAATCCTAACCCAAACCCTTGCCCTAAACCTAAACCTAACCCTTTCCCTAACCCTAACACTAACCCTAATCCTAACGCTAACCCTATCCCTAAACCTAAACATAATCCTAAATCTAACCCTAAGCCTAAACCTTGCCCTAACCCTAACCCTAACCCTAACCCTAACACTTGCCCTAACCCTAAACATAACCCTAAATATAAACCTAGACCTAACCCTAAACCTAACCCTAACCCTAGCAATAACCCTAAACCTAAACCTAACCCTAAACCTAACCCTTGCCCAAACCCAAACCCTAACCCTAAAACTTGCCCTAACCCTAACACTAACCCTAACCCTAACCATAGACCTAACCTAAACCCTAAACCTAAACCTAGCCCAGCCATATCCCTAGCCCTAGTGCTAACCCTAGACCTAAACCTAACCCTAACACTAACCCTAAACCTCATCCTAACCCTACACCTAACCCTAACCCTAACACTGGCCATAGCCCAAACCCTCACCCTCACCATATCCCTAACCCTAAACCTAACCCTAAACCTAACCCTAGCAATTACAATAACCCTAACCCTAGCCCTAACCCTAACCCACGCCATAACCCTAGCTCTAGCCCGAGCCCTAGACCTAGCCCTAAACCTAGACCTTAACCTAACCATAACCCTATCCCTAAACCTAAACCTAACCCTAACCCTAAACCTAGACCTAACCCAAATCCTAACCCTAACCCTATGCTAGGCCTAGCCCTAGCCCTTGGCCTAACCCTAGCCCTAAACCTCAACCTAACCCTAACCCGAACCCTCATCCAATCCTTACACCTAACCCTAGTCCTAATACTGGCCATAGCCCAAAACCTCACACTAAATTAACTCTAACCCTATCCCTAAACCTAACCCTAATCTTAACCCTAGCCCTTACCCTAATCCTAACCCTAGGCCTAACCCTAACCCAAACACTAACCCAGGCCCTAGCCCAAGCCTTAGCCTGAGCCCTAAACCTAGCCCTAACCCTAACCCTAACACTAAACCTAATCCTATCCCTAGCCTTTGCCCTATCCATAACCTTAACCCTTACCCTTGCCTAACCCTAACCGAAACACTAATCCTAAACAAAAACCTAACCCTAACCCTAACCCTAATCCCAGCTCTAAACCTAAGCCTAACCGAAGGACAAAACCTAATCCTAACGCTAACTCTAGCCCTTACCCTAAGCCCAAACCTAACGCACACCCCCATCCTAACCCTACACATAAACCTAGCCCTAACCCTGGCCATAGCCCAAAACCTCACAATAACCCTATTCTTAACCCTAACATTAATCCTAACCCTAACCATAAACCTAGCCCTAAACCTAACCCTATCTCTCAACCTAAACCTTTCCCTAACCCTTATATTAACCTTAGACTTAACCCTAAATCTTGCCCTAACCCTAACCCAAACATAAACCTAACCCTCATCCTAACCCTAAACATAACCCTAGCCCTAACCCTAACCATAACACTAACCCTCACCCTAACCATTTCCCTAAACTTAACATCAAAACAAACCCTATACCTAAACCTACACCTAGCACTAACCCTAACCTGAACACTAGCCTTAGGCCTAGATATGGCTTTTGTCCTAACCCAAGGCCTAACCCAAACCTAACCCTGATCCTAACTCTCACCCTAAACCTAAACCTATCCCTAGCTCTAATCCTAACGCTAACCCTAAAGCTCTACTAAATCTAGCACCAACCCGGGCCGTAACCCAAACCTCACACTAAACCTATCCCTAACCATAAACCTATCCCTAGCAGTAGCCCTAAACCTCACCATAACCCTATCCCTAACCCTAACATTAACCCTATCCCTAACCCTAACCCTATCCCTAGCCTTTGCCCTAGCCCTAGCCCTAACCCTAAACCTAAACCTAATCCAAGCCCTAACACTAACCCTAACCCAAGCCCTAGCCCTAGCACTAACCCTAGCCCTAACCCTTGCCCTAAACTTAAACCTAACCCTAACCCTAACTCTAAACCTAACCCTAACATTAACCCTATCCCTAACCCTAAACCTACCACTATCCCTAGCCCTAGTCCTAACACTAGCCCAAACCCTAAACCTAACCCAAAAACTAGCCCTAGGCCTAACCCTAAACCTAAGCCTAGCCCTCATCCTTACCCTACACCTAACCCTACACTTAACCCTAACCCTAACCCTAACCCTAGCCCTAACCCTAACCCTAAACCCAGTCCTAACACTAAACCTAACTCTAACCCTCATCTTTATCCTACCCCTAACCATAAACTTAACCCTAACCCTAAACCTAAACCTAGCCCTAGCACTAGCCCTACTCCTAGACCTAGCCCTAGTCATAACCCTAAACCTAAACCTAACCCTAACTTTAACCCTAACATAGCCCTAAACCTAACCCAAATCCCAACCCTAGCCCTAGCCCGAGCCATAGCTCTAGCCCTATACTTAGCCCTAACCCAAACCCAAACCAGAACCCTAACCCTAACCCTAAGCCTAGACCTAATCCTAACCTTAACCCTAACCCTAACCCTAACCCTTGTCCTAACCATTACTCTAAACCTAACCATAAACCTATCCCTAACCCTAGCCTTAGCCCTAAACATAAACCTAACCCTAAACCTACCTTAGACCTATCCCTATCCCTAGCCCTAGCCTTAGCCCTAAACCTAACCGTATCCCTTACTCTAATATTAACCCTATACCTAGATTTAGCCCTAGGCCTAACTGTAGCCCTAACCCTAAAACTTCCCTAACACTAACCCTAACACTAATCCTAACTCTAGCCCTAACCCTAACCCTAACCCTAACCCTAGCCCTATTCCTTACCCTATCCATAAACGTCACCCTAACCCTCAACTTAACCCTAAACCTTATCTTAACCCTATCCCTAACCCTAAACCTATCCTTAGCCCTAGCCCTAGCCCTAGCACTAGCCCTAAACTTAGCCCTTACCCTAAATCTAACGCAAAACCTAACCCTAACCCTAACCTTGTACCTAGCCCTAATCCTCACCCTAACCCTAAACTTAACCCTAAACATAATCCTAAACCTAAATGTAAACCTAACCCTAACCCTCTCCCTAACACCAGCCCTAACCCTAATCCTAACTCTAAGCCTAACCCTACCCCTAACCCTAAACGTAGCCCTAAACCTAAACCTAACCCTAACACTCATCCTAACCCTACACCTGACCCCAGCGCTAATGCTAGCCATAGCCCTAACCCTCACCCTAAACCTATCCTTAACACAATTATTAATCCTAAACTTAACCCAAACCCTTGCCCTCTCCTTAAACCTAACCCTAACCCTAACCCTAAAACAATACCTAACTGTAGCACCAACCCTGTCCATAGCCCAAAACCTCACCATAAACCTATCCCTAAACCTAACACTAACCCAAGCCATAGTCTTCAACCTCACCCTAACTCTATCCCTAACCCTAACATCAAACCTAACCATAACCCTAAACCTAGCCCTAGCCCTAAGCCAGCCCTAGACCTAGCCCTAGCCCTAACCCTAAAACTAACTCTAACCCTAACCCTAACCCTAACCCTAAACCTACCCCTAACCCTAAGCCTAACCCTAAATCTTACCCTAACCCAATTCCTAACCCTAACATTGACACTATCCAAAACCCTAAACTTATCCCTAGTCCAAGCCCCAGCCCTAACCCTAGCCTATACCTAAACCTAACCCTAAACTTAGCCGTAAACCTAACCCTAACCCAAACCCTCATCTTAACCCTACACCTAACCCTAAACCTAACCCTAAACCTAGACTTAGCCCTAGCCGTAGACCTAGCCCTAAGCCTAGCCCTAAACCTAAAACTAACCTGAACCCTAACGTTAACCTCACCCTATACCTATGCTTAACTCTAACCCTGGCCCTAAAACTAACCCTAATGGTATTCCTAGCAGTAACCTTAACCCTAACCCTAATGCTAACTCTAAACCCAGCCCTAACCCTAAACTTAAACATAGACCTAACCCTAAAACTAACCCTAAACCTAACCCTAATCCTAAACGTATCCCTAACCGTAAACCTAACCCTAAACCCAGCCCTAAACTTAAGCCAAACCCTAGGACTAAACCTAATCCTAACGCTAACACTAGCCCTTACCCTAACCCTAAACCTAACCCAAACGCTCATCCTAACCCTACACATAAACCTAGCCCTAAATCTGGCCATAGCCCAAACCCTCACCCAAACCTTATTCTTAACCATAATATTAATCCTAACCCTAACCATAAATCTAGCCCTAAACCTAAACCTAATCATCACCCTAACCCTAACCCTAATATTAACCCTAGCCTTAACCCTAAACCTTGCCCTAACCCTAACCCTAAACCTATCATTAACTCTCATCCTAACCCTAAACATAACGGTAGCCTAACCCTAGCCATAACGCTAACCCTCACCCTAACCGTATCCCTAAACTTAACATCAAAACAAACCCTAAACCTAAACCTACCCCTAACCCTACCTCTAACCCTAACCCTAACACTAGCCTTAGGCCTAGCCCTAGCCTTAGTCCTAACCCTATCCCTAAAACAAACCTAACCCTAACCCTAACTCTAACCCTAAATCTAAATATAACCCTAAACCTAACACTAATGCTAACCCTAAAGCTACATCAAAATCTAGCACGAACCCGTGTCATAGCCCAAAACCTCACACTAAACCTATCCCTAACCCTAAACCTAACACAAGCCATAGAACTAACACTCACCCTAACCCTATCCCAAACCCTAACATTAACCCTATCCCTAACCCTAAACTAATCCTTATACCTAGTCCTAGTCCAAACCCTAGCCCTAATCCTAAACCTAACTCTAAACCTAGGCCTAACCCTAACCCTAACCGTATCACTAACATTAACCCTAACCCTCATCCTTACCCTATCCCTAACCCTAAACTTAAACCTAAGCCTAACCCTAACCCTAAACCGAGCACTAACCTTAACTTAAACTCAGGCCTAGCCGTAAACCTAACCCTAACCGTCACCCTTAACCTACCCATAACCCTAAACTTAACCCTAACCACTAAACTTAAACCTAACCCTAGCCCTAGCCCTACTCCTAGCCTTAGTCCTAGCCATAACCCTAAACCTAAACCTAACCCTAACTTTAACCCTAACCCTAGTTGTAAACCTAACCCTAACCTTAGCCCTTACCCTAACCCTAACCCTAGCCCTAACGCTAACCCTAAACCTAATACTCATCCTAACCCTACACCTAAAACTAAACCTGACCCTAAACCTAACCTTAACTCTAAACCCAGCCCTAACCCTAAACTTAACCTTAGCACTAACCCTAAACCTAACCCTAACCCTAACCCTAAACCTTAACGTAAACCTAAACCCAGCTCTAACACTAAGCCTAACACTACACCTAACATTAACCCTAAACCTAATCCTAGTACTAACCCTAGCCCTAACCCTAACCTTAACCCTCATGCTAAACCTACACCTAACCCTAACCCTAACCCTGGCCATTGCCCTCACCCTCAACCTTACCCTAGCCCTGACGCTAACCCTAACCTTCAACTTAATGCTAACCCTAAACCTAGACCTTACCCAATCCCTAATCCTAGCCCTAAACGTATCCCTAACCCTAACCCTATATCTAGCCCTAACACTAAACATAATCCTAACACTAAACTCAGGCCTAACCCTCAACCTAACCCTAAACTTAATCCTAAACCTAACCCTAACCCTCAACCTAACCCTACACCTAACCCTGCCCTAACCCTAGCTGTAGCCCTAACCCTCACCCTAACCGTAACCCTAACCCTAATATTAACCCTAGCCTTAACCTTAACTCTAACCCAAACACTAGCCCTTAACCTAACTGTATCCCTAATCCCACCCAAAACATATCACTAACCCTAGCCCAAACCTAACCCTAAAACCAGCCCTTACCCTAACCCTAGCCATAACCCTAACCGCAGCCCTTACCCTAACCCTAATGCAGCCCTAACCCTAACCATAAACCTACCCTAAATCTAACCCTAACCCTCAAACTAACCCTACACCAAACCCAGCCCTAACCCAGGCATAGCCATAACCCTAACCAAGCCCTAACCCTAAAACTAAGCCTATCCCTAACCCAAACATTAACCCTATTCCTAGCTTTAGCTGCAGCCCTAAACCCAGCCCTAGCCCTAAAACTAACCCTAACCCTAACCCTAAACTTAACCCTAGCCCTAAAGCTAACCCTAAACCTTGACCTAAACCTAAACCTACCCCTAAACCTACCCCTAAACCTAGCCCTAACAATAACCATAATCCTAACACTAAACCTAGCCCTAATTGTAACCCTAACCCTAAACCTAACCATAACCCCAGCACTAACCCTAACCTCAACACTAGCCCTAACCCTTTACCAAACACTCACCCTAACGCTAATGCTAACCCTCATCCTACCCCTAACACTAACCCTAACCCTAACCCAAACTCTAAACCTAACCCTTATTCTCAACCTAGGCCTAACCATAACCCTAGACCTAAACCTAACCCTAACCATGCCCTAAACTTAAACTTAAACCTACACCTAGCCCTAAACCTAACAATAACCCTAACCCTAACTTAACCCTAACCTTAAACCTAACCCTAACCCTAACCTAGCCCTAACCCTAACCCTAAAACTAAACTTAACCCTAACCCTAGCCTTAGACCTAGACCTAGCCCTAAACCTAACCATAAACCTCATCCTAACCCTACACCTAACATTAGAGCTAATACTAGCCGTAGCCCTAAACCTCACCCTAACCCTATTCCTAAACCTAATATTAAACCTAACCCTAACCCTAAACCTAGCCTTAGCCCTAACCCAAAACCTAAACCTAGCACTAGCCTGATCACCAGGCCTAGCCCTAAACTTAGCCCTAACCCTATACTTGACCCAAACCTAACCCTATCCCTAACCCTAACCCAAAATCTAACCCTTTCCCTAACCCTAACCCTAAACCTAAAACTAAACCTGAGCCTAACCCTAACCCTAACCCTAACCCTAGTCCTAACACTAACCCTAAACCTAACACTTTCCCTAACCCTATCCTTAAACCTAAACCTAAACCTAGGCCTAACCCTAACCATAAGCCTAACCCTAACACTAACCCTAACCCTAACCGTAGCCCTCACCCTAACCCTAAACCTAACCCTCATGCTAACCCTACACCTAAACCTATACCTAAACCTAAACCTAAACCTAAACCTAAACCTAACTCTAACACTAACCCTAGCCTTAACCCTTACCCTAGCCACCGGCCTAGCATTAGTCCTAGACCAAACCCTACCCCTAACCCTAAACCTAGCCCTAACCCTAACCCTAAACCTAAGCCTACCCCTATACCTAACCCAAACCTAAACCTAACCCTAACCCTAAACCTAAACCTAAATCTAACACTGAACCTAACCCTAACCCTAAAACTACACTTTACTCAAGCATCAACACTTGCCGTAGCCCAAAACCTCACCTTAAACCTACCCCTAAACCTAACCCTAACCCTAAGCCTAGCCCTAAACCTAAAGTTAAACCTAACCCTAGCCCTAACACTAACCCTAAACCTAACCCTAACCCCAGCCCTAACGCAAACCCTAACCTAGGACTAACCCTAACCTTAGTGTATTAGTCAGCCAAAGGGGTGCTAATGTGAAATACCAAAAATGGGTTGGTCTTTATAAAAGGTATTTATTTGGGGTAGAAGTCCACAGTTACCAGGTCATAAAGCGTCAAGTTTCTTCTCTCACCACAGTCCATTGCCATGTGTTAGAGCAAGACAACTGCCAGCGTTTGCCAGGGTTCAGGCTACTTGGGTTTCCTCTCTTCCCAGGGCTGCATTTCTCTCCGGGCTTAGCTCCTGTTTCTTCCACAAGGTCAGCTGTAGACGATCACGTGAATGGCTTGCTTCTCTTCTCCTGGGACCTTCTTTCCAACATCAAAACTGATTCTCAAAGGACTGCTTATCCTCTGTTCTTTGCCTTGCATTTTATATTCAATTCCCCACCCACCAGAGGGTGGGGCTCAATGCCCTACTGACTGACATGGCCCAGTCAACACCCTAATCATAATTCAATCATGCCCAGATTAACAGATCTGATTACAGGCATGATCCAATTATATTTTTGGAATTCATAAATACATCAAATTCCCCAATGGTTACACCTAGGTTTAACAGTAACCCTAACCCTAACCCTAACCCAAACTCTAACCCTAACCCTAACCATAGCCCAAGCCCTAGCCCTACTTCTAGTCCTAACCCTAATCCTAACCCTAACCCTAGACCTAACCGTAACCGTAACCTTAACACTAAACCTAATCTTAACCAAAATCTAACCCTAGACCCAACCCTAGCCATAGCTCTTACCCTCACACTAACCCTATATCTAAACCAAACATCAACCCACACCCTAACCCTAAACCTAGCCCTAACCATAACGTAACACTAACACTAGACTTAGCCCTAGCATTAGCCCTAGTCCTAATGCTAGCCCTAACCCAAAACTAACACTAACACTAACCGTAAACCTAAAGTTAAACCTAACCCTAACCCTAACCGTAACCTTAACCCTAACCATAAAACTATGCATAACTCCAGGACGAACTCTGGCCATTGCCCAAACAATCACCCTAAACCTATCCCTAAACCTAACCCTAAACCTTGCCGTAGCCCTAAACCTCACCCTAACCCTAAACCTAGCCCTAACCCTAGCCCTTGTCCTAGCACTAAACCTAGCCATAACCCAAAGCCTAACCCTAACCCTAACCCTAATCCTAACCCTAGCACTAAACCTAACCCTAACACTAGCCCTGAACCTAAACTTAACCCTAAACCTAAACCTAATCCTAACCCTAACCCTAAACCTAACCCAAACCCTAGCCCTAACACTAGCCCTAAAACTAACCCTAACACCTACCCTAAACCTAACCATAAGCATAACCCTAAACCTAGCCATAAACCTAACCACAACCATAACCCTAGCCCTAAACCTAACCCTAAACCTAACCCTAACCCTAAACCTAGACCTATATCCTAACCCTAAGCCTGGCCGTAACACTAACCCTAACCCTAACCCTAACCCTACCCTAACACCAGCCCTAGACCTAGCCCTAACACAAGCCATAACCCTAAACCTAACCTTAAAACTAAACCTATCCCTTAACCTAACCCTAACTCTAGAACTAACCCTAACCCTAACCCTAAACCTAGCCCTAAACCCAACACTAAATTTAACCCTAACCCTAACCACAGCCCTAACACTAAACCAAACCCTATCCCTAATCCTAACCCTAAACCTAACCCTAACCCTAGCCCTAACCGTAACCCAAACACTAACCCTCATCCTAACCCTACACCTAATCCTAAACTTTAACATAACCCTATCCCTAAACCTAACATTAACCCTATTCCTAACCCTAAACATCCCCCTAGGCCTAGCCCTAGCCCTAACCCTAGCCCTTACACTAAACCTAACCCAAAACCTAGCCCTGCCATAACCCTAACCATAACATTCATCCTAAACCTCCACCTAACCATAAACTTAAACCTAACCCTAAACTTTTCCCTAACCGTAGCACTAACCCTAAGCCTTCCTCTACCCCTAACCCTAAAACTAACCCCAGCGCTAAACCTAGACCTAGTCTTGGCAATAACCATAGAACTAACCATAAAACAAACCCTAACACTAACACTAACACTAACACTAGCCCAAACCTAACCCTAACCCTAGCCTTATCCCTTTCCTAACCCTAAACCTAGCCTTAAACCTTACCTTAACCCTAATCCTAACCCTAACCCTAGTCTTAATCCTATCCCTAACCCTAACCCTAACCTTAACCCCAGCCCAAACTGTAACCCTAACACAATCCCTACCCCTACCCTTAACCCTAACCCTAACCCTAAACCTTGCCCGTACACTAAACCTAACCCTAACACTAACACTAATCCTACCCTTACACCTAACACCAGCCCTAACACAGGACGTAGCCCAAACCCTCACCCTAACCGTAGCCTTAGCCCTAACTCTAACCATAAACCTAAAACTAAACTAGCCCTTACCCAAACCGTAACACTAGCCCTAAACCTAAGCCTAACCCTAAAACTATCCTTAGGACTAACACTAAACCTAACACCAGGCCTAAAACTAACCCTAAACTTAGCCCTTACCTTAACCTTAACCCTAACCCTAACCCTCATCCTAACCCTACACCTAACACTAGCCATAACCCTGGCCGTAGCCAAAACCCTCACCTTAACCCTATCACTAACCCTAACATTAACCCTAACCCAAACCCTAACCCTAATCCAAGACCTAACCCTAATCCTAAACCTAGACCTAACCCTAACCCTAAACCTAACCCTAGCCTAACCCTAAACCTAACGCTAACCCTAACCCTAACCCTAACGTTAACCCTTGCCCTAACCCTAACCCCAACCCTAGCCGTAACCATAACCCTATCCCTAAACCTAAACCAACCCTTACCCAAACCGTAACCCTAGCCTTAAACCTAATCCTAACCCTAACCCTAATGCTAGCCCTAACACTATCCCTAACCCCAGGCCTAACCCTAACCCTAACCCTATCCCTAAAATTAACCCTAACCATAACCTTAGCCCTAACCTTAAACATAACCCTAACCCTAACTCTCAACCTAACCCGACTCCTAATCCTAGCACTAACCGTGGCTGTAGCCCAAAACCTCACCCTAAACCTATGCTTATCCCTAATCCTAACCCTTGCCCTAATCCTTACCCTAACCCAACACAAAACCTAGAACTTGCCCTAACCCTAATACTAACCATAAACCTTAAACTAACCCTATCCCTAACCCTTACATTAATCCTATCCCTAACCTTAAACTATCCCTATACATAGCCCTCACCCTAACCCTAGCTGTAACTCTAAACCCAACTCTATAACTAGCCCTATCCCTAACTCTAACCCTAACTCTAATCCTAACCCTAAACCTTACCCTAAACCTATCCCTAAACCTAAAATTAACCATATCCCTAACCCTAAACCTATCCCTATTCCTAGCCCTCTCCCTATACCTATCCCTAAACCTAACGCTAAACCTAGCTCTAACCCTAACCCTAACCCTAACACTAGACGTAGCCTTAGCCCTAGACTTAATGCTAAAACTAGCCCTAACACTAAACCTAAAACAAACCCTAACCCTAAACCTAACCCAGCCCTAAACCTAACCATAACCCTAGACCTACACCCTAACCCTAACACTAAACCTAGCCCTAATCCTAATACTAACCGTAACCCTAACCCTAACGCTAATTCCAGCCCTAACCCTAACCCTAACACCAGCCGTTCCTCTAACCCTAAATCTAACCCTAGCTCTAACTGTAACCCTAACCCTAACCCTAACCTTAACCCTAACCCTCACCCTAACCCTAAAACCAGCCCTAAACCTAACCCTAACCCTGGGCGTAAGCCTAACCCCAACACTCACCCTAACCCTAGCCCTAGCCCTAGCTCTAGTCCTAGCCCCAACCATAAACCTAACCGTAACCCTAACCCTAAACCTAAACCTAGCCCTAAACCTAACCCTTACTGTAGCCCTAACCCTAACCATAAACCAAGCCTTAACCCAACACTAACCGTAACCCTAACCCTAACCGCAGCCCAAACACTATCCCTTACCCTAGCCCTAACCCTAACCCTAAAACTAACCCTAACCATAACCCTTGCCCTAACCCTAACCCTAAACCTATCCCTAACACTAAACCTATCCCTATGCCTAACCGTAACCCTATACCTAACCTTATCCCTAGCCCTATCCCTAACCCTAACCCTAAACTTATCCCTATCCCTAACCCAAACCCTAACCTTAAACCTTAACATAACCCTATCCTTATTCCTAACATTAACCCTATCCCTAACACTCAAACTATCCTTAGCCCAAGCCCTAGCCCTAACCCTAAACTTAGCCCTGCTGTAACCCTAAACAAAAACCTCATCTTTACCCTCCACCTAACCCTTAACTTAACCCTAACCCTAATCCTAACTCTAACCCTAGGCCTAACACTAAACCTAACTCTACCCCTACACCTACCCCTAACCCTAACCTTAGCCCAAACCCTAGGCCTATTCCTAGCCTTAACCCAGCCCTAACCCTTACCCTAAATGTAACCCTGACACTAACCCAAACCCTAGCGCTAAACCTAACCCTAACTCTAGCCCAAAACAAACCCTAACCTAAACCTAGCCCTAACCCTAAAGCTAACCCTAAACCGAGCCCTACCTGTAACCCTAATGGTAGCCTTAACGGTAAAGCACAACCTAAACCTGGCCCTAACTGTAAACCTAAACTTAACCCTAATCCTCATCCTAACTCTACATCTAATCCTACCCGATCAATGGGAGTAGCCTAAACATTCACCTTAACCCTAGCCCTAACCCAAACCCTAAACCTAACCCTAAACCTAAACCTAGCCCTTACTCTAACCCTAATACTAGCCCTAACCCTAAACCAAACCCTAACCCTAGCCCTAGCCCGAGCACTAGCCCTAGACCTAAACCTAGCCCTAATCCTAAACTTAACACTAAACCTAAACCTAGCCCTAACAGTCACCCTAACCCTTACGCTTGTCCTAAACCTAACCCTAAACCTAACCCTAAACCTAGACATAACCCTAACACTAAGCCTAATGCAAACTCTAGCCCTAGCCTAGCCCAGCCCTAACTCTAACCCTGCCCCTAAACCTATTCCTAACCCTAACCCTAACCCTAACCCTAACCCGAAAGCTATCCCTAAACCAAGGCCTAACCATAACCCTAAACCTAATCCTAAACCTAGACCTATCCCTAGCCCAGCCTTTACTCTAACCCTACCCCTAACCCTATCCCTAACCCTAACCCTAACCTTAAAACTTACCCTAAGCCGAACCCTCACCCTAAAGATATCCGTGTCCCTAGCCCAAACCCTAACCCTAGCCCTAACCCTATACCTAAATCTAAACCAAGCCCTTAACCTAACCCTAACCCCAAACCTCATTGTAACTTTACCTAAACCATAACCCAGTGCTAAACCTAAACCTAACCCTAAGCCTAACCCTAACCCTTGGCCTAACCCTAAACCTTACACTAACCCTAACCCTAAACCTAACCCTAACCCTAGCCCTAACCCTAACCCTAACCCTAACCCTAGACCAAGCCTTAGCCCCAGTCCTAGCCCTAACCCAACCCTAACCCTAAACCTAACCCTAACCCTAACTGTAAACCTAACCCTAGGCCTAACCTTAACACTAACCCTAGCCTTAAACTTAATTCTAACGAAAACCCTAACCAAACCCAAACCCTAACCGTAACCCAAACACTAATCCTGACCCTACACCTAACCCTACCCCTAACACTGTACGTAGACCAAACCCTCACCCTAACCTAGCCCTAACCCTAAACCTTACCCTAAACCGAAACCTAAACCTATCCCTTAAACTAACCCTAAACCTAGCCCTAACCCTGATCATAAACCTAACACTCACCCTAGCCCTAAACCTAACCCTAACCCCAGCCCTAACACTAACCCTAACCGTAGCCCTAACGCTAACCCTCTACCTAAACTCAGCCCTAACCATAAACCTAACCCTAACCCTAATCCTCATCCTAACTCTAGACCTAAACCAAGACATGTCCCTGGCCGTAGCCTAAACCCTCACCCTAACACTAGTCCTAACCCTAACCCTAAACCTAACACTTACCCTAAACCTCACCCTTACCCTAACCCTAACCCTAGCCCTAACCCTAACCCTAACACTAACCCCAGCCGTAACCCTATCTCTAACCCTAACCCTAACCTGAAACCTA
>JAQZBX010077879.1:0-14205 GCA_029593785.1 Cabassous unicinctus
AGAAATAAGGAGCTTGTGTCACAGTGAATGGATTCACTGCTTCCTTCATTTAGGAAGTCTTGAAACAACAATACTGTCAGCAGACCTAAAACAGCATGCTCAGTGAGGAGCACCGTGCTAACAGGTTATACACCCTCAGCAATATACATTCAGGATATAGTCAGAAGCCCTGAGCCCATGCCAGGTGCTGAAAAAGGGGGATTTAATTCAGGCATCTAGTAGCAAAGGAGTTGGGAATGCTGAAAAGCTACATAGGGGACCCTGAGGGAAAGAGATTGACAGCAGAAAGCAGCTCCTTTGCCTTGGGCTGGAGCTGGGGTGTGCTGAGCCAGCTTGTATGGACTTATGAGAGCTGGTTGTTAAATATTCTGGAATTTTGCAAACCATGAACAGCCAGGGTGGAAGTATTCACACCACAGACACTGGCAAGCACTTCATATTAGGGCCTTTTGTTCTCCCCAGAGAGCCAGTTGCTAAACATTTACCAGCTCACCACTGGGTGTGAGGGACAAAAAAGGAAGCAGCAACAGGAGAGCCAAACAACTGGCCACCAAGCAGACTCCGATCAACGCAGGCAGCACAGAGGTGGAGAAGGTAGAGCGCGTGCTGGAGAAGCTAGCTGAAGGAAGGCGGGGGCAACCTGGCATCTGCCTTCCTCGTGCTCTGCATTCTCCGCCCAGGGCCTTCTTGCTGGAAGCCACCTGGCAAGATTTGCAGGGAAAGAGGTAGAATGCCTTTGAAAGCAAAGAGGAAACCGCTCAGCGGTCAAGTGATGCGCATCTGTTTCATGTCAATGCCTTTTTGGTGCAAATTCAGTGAGTGCCTTTTCCTCCTCCACTCAAACACTGGGCTCTTACAAGTCCAGTCTCTTTAAACCATGTATCGACCACTACTTATGTCTGGAGGAGACTAGCAAACAAGAGCAGTGACAAGATTTACTGGTGTGTGCATTTTCCTGCTTCCCCTAGAAAATGTCTGGATTTCCAGAGACTCCTGTTTACAGAAATACAGAACTGGGAGAAAGCCTCGCATTAGAGAGTTCATGATGCTTGTGCCAGTTCCATGGGTGTCTTTGTTATGGGGAATCTGGTAATTATCTAAGCAGAGGGAAAAATAAGCAGAGAGGCTAAACCGATTTGCATAATGAAGAGATCATTGGTGTGGGGGAGAGAGCAGCGAGGGAGGTGAGATGACCTTTCCCAGAGAACTTCAGAGGTTGTGTCCACACGTGGCTGCTGAGCCCTTGAAGAGCTGGCCAGTGTGAGCGGCTGAAGAGTTCAGTCATTTAATTTTAATTAATTTAAATGTGAATGCAAGTAGCTAGCAGGGTTCTAGAGCATCTCTGTTGCACTAGGGGATGTGGCTGTGGTGGGCAGGAGAGGAAAGGGGATTTGTATAATCGTTCCTGTAGGGCCATTCGTTTTATAGCCTGCGTGTTTTATGGGGGGAGATGTAACCAGCGATTGACCTTTCCTTTTTAAATTGCTTGTGACTGCAGGACTGTGCTCTCTGAATGGAATTTCCACAGAGAAAGGGCACGTGATGCCCTGTTTACAGTTCAGGTTCCTCCAGATGGGCTTCCCACGAAAAGAGGCAGCGCTTGGGTCGTTTCATTGGCGTAGCCTGTTAGCAAGGGAAGAGACCGTCTGACCTCTAAAGTGGATCGTAGAAATGTAAGCCTCGGCTTTGGACTCAGAAAGACCTACAGTCTGACCTTCTGTGCTGTTAAGACAGTGAAGGGCCCATGAGAATGGCCCCAGGCCTTTGGAATACTGGAAACCAGTTATTCTGAAATGTAGAGCAGATTGCTGTGCCTTGCAGACCAGCCGTGTTTGAGATGTATGCTTGAGGATTAAGAAGATGGAGACTATGGTTTTTTTTTCCACACAGAGTCATTCCCGCCTCTGACAGGCTGAAGATAGTATAGCATTTTTGGTGGGTGAAAAATCTCAGCAAAACTTTACTAATGGCTATGATTTTAACTGACAGAAAAGAGGGAAGGGAAAACTTGTGACTAGGAAGTAGATTCCAGAACTGAGAGTTATAGACCCCAATTAAGGATCATCCCCATTTTTGAATCTGCCTGGCATCCACTCCCAGCCATGTATTGGTGGTTGTTAAGTGTAATGACAAATTAGGGGAGGGGGATTTGCTTTTTCTGTTCCACGGACCCCTCTGCCAGTCAGGTGGAAACCGTGGACCCCTTACTAAGTCCACACTATACAGTGCCTATTTAATAAATATATCACACCTGCACCAACATGTCCCCACAAGAATAATGTTTGTTTTTTTTTATTTAAATTCAAGCTCACGGACCCCTGGCTAAGAACACCTGATTTAGAATGTATTCCATCATACCTTCCACTGCTGATGTATTCAATAACTCCTGGAATTAAATGTCATGTACAAGTGGGATAAATGAATACTTCTCAGGGATTTAAAAAGGAAGGGTCCTGATGAACTAAACTTTTATTCAGTTCATTGGAGTGTATGCTTTATTCCCTGGATACTGCTGGATGTTCTCCATGAAGCAGAGCCAAGCTTATGATGTCAGGGCCCTTGGCAGAGATCCTATGAATGAGAGATAACTTTCCCTCATTGGAAAAACCCAAATTATTTCCCAAACTGCTAGGATGTTTCTCCAGTCACCTTGGATTCCATTTTATCCATGTAATCATGTAATTTTATATACAACTATTGAACTCCTTCATAGGAAACTCTAGGTAATTTCTGAGGACTAATTACCTTTGGATCAATTCCATATGAAAATATGTTATGATGACTCATGTGTTTTGGTGGCATATTGGTAATAATAATTGTTAGTGACAATCAATTGGTTATATCTAATACATCGATTATCAGTGGCCTCTAACACAAATTATGGTTGTTTACAACAATGTATTCTTCTAGCACTTTATATCCACAAAGTCCATCTACTTAGGTCATTTCATTTGCTTCTCATAACAGTCCTGTGCAGAGACAGAGCAGGCATTGAAATTGACCCTAGCACATATTGAATGCCATGACAAACACATGGTTTGTGTCCTCAAAGACCTCAAGAGTCTAGCAGAAGGACTCACTCCATCTTAGAGACAGAGGGCCTGAGACAGTCACATGACCTTGAGAAAGAGGGCTCAAACCCAGATCTTGACTTAAATCTCTTCTTCTTCCTGAATGTGTGGTAGACAGACCAACTCAATGGTGCCTAGGTTGCCTTTATGTGGAATGGGTTAAAAATCAATCACTCTTCTAGCCTTCCATTATTCTACATCTTCTCTCTCTCCTCCTCACCTCCTGCCTACCCAAATGTAGGGTTTGGTTTCCAGATGATCTAACATCCCTACTAGCAGCCTAGTAGGTGAAATGTTGGTCCGTGGCGGAAGGCTTGCCCGTTCCTAGAGAAGTAGGCTGTGAACTTTGGTAGCAATCCTTTCCTGGCAAGAGGGCTCGTGGGAGAGCTCTGTGGAACAAATCTCTCATGCCATCACCTTTTTGTGTATTAAGCACTGAGGATAGGCCCAAATCAGTACTTCCACCTGTACTTGAGATTTTCGATTTTCCATTCTCCAAAGTCTAGAATTTTTATGCAAATGTGTCAGGCAATATGAATATTTAGGTGATAACTTCTTGAAAATAAAATAGGAATGAAAACAGGAGTTCCAGGAAGATGGCATCAGAGAAGGCAGGCAGGGCTCAACTCTTTCACAAAAACAATGGAGAAAGGACCAAAAGCTGTGTGAGGGACCTGCTTTGGGGGTCAGCAGACCAGGACAGTGCTGTGCAACTTCCAGGAGGGTGAGAGATGGAGAGACAAAGACCCCAAAACAATAAATATGTGTTACTAAACCCCTTGTGGTGGCCCAGAAGGGTTCCCCTCCCCCACCCTCAAGACATTAAGCCTGGATATAACCCCTGGCTCACTGCAGTTGACTGAGAGAAGAGCAGATGTCTTCGTCCCTTTCAGCTGTCATAAGTAGGGAGGGTGAGTCACAGGGCTTCTCTTCAGTGAATTCGGGCCTCAGAGTCCACTTTGAATCTTGGCTCTGGTCACACCAGAAACAAGGAAAAGCAGAGGTTGACAGAAAAACCTCTGTGGAAAAGTTTGCCAACAAGTGCCATCTGCTGGCCTGCCAGGAAATTGCAAGGAGAAAAACTGCTTTTAGGTCTCTCTTCAGCCCCACTCCTGGGAGAAAATCTGTGACCCATTAGTAAGTTCGTGCCCTGATTTTGATAACTTAAGCTAGGCAACTTTAAAGACTTAGAATAAATTGAACCAAAAATCAAAAAAGAGTGGTGAAAAAAAAAAATAGGCAAGTGAGAGAAATTGATCTTCAGAGGAAATTCACCAACATATTCAGATGCCTAGACATGAGCACAAAATTACAGGCCACATTTAGAAACAGGAAGAGATGGCCCAGACAAAGAAGCAAACCAAATATCCCAATAAGATACAGGATTTAAGACAACTAATCTCTGACAATCACAAAAATCTCCTAAATCAATCCAAAGAATTGAAGGAAAGTATGACTGAAGAGATAAATAATATTAGGAAGACACTGGGTGAGCATAAAGAACAATTTGAAAGCCTGCAAAGAAAAGTAACAGAGCTTATGGGAATGAATGAGATTAAAAATACATTAGAGGCACATAACAGAAGACTTGAATTGTTTGAAGACAAAATTAGTGATTTCAAGGACAGAACATCTGAACTGGAAAAGACGAGAACAGAAAAAGAAAAGAATGGAAAAAATGGAAAATAGTCTCAGGGTCTTGAACGACAATGCAAAACACACAAACACATGCATTGTCAGCGTCCCAGTAGGAGATGAGAATGAAAAAGGGGCAGAAAGAATATTTGAGGAAATAATGGCCAAAACCTTCCCAACCCTTATGAAAGACATAAATATCAATGTCCAAGAAGGACAATGCACCCCAGACAGAATAAATCCAAATAAATCTACTCCAAGACACCTACTCTACAGAATGACAAATATCAGAGATAAAGAGAGGATTCTAAAAGCAGGAAAAGAAAAGGAAAGCATCACATACAAGGGAGCCTCAATTAGATCAAGTGCCAACCTCTCATCAGAAACCATGGAGTTGAGAAGAAAGTAGTATGATATATTTAAGGTACTTTCAGAAAAAAAACAGTCAGCCTAGAATTCTGTGTCTGGCAAAATTGTCCTTCAAAAATGAGGGTGAGGTTAAAGTCTTCACAAACAAACAAAAACTGATAGAATATGTTACTAAATGACCAGAATTACAAGAGATACTAAAGCCTAAAAGGAAAAACAAGAGTGAGAAACTTGAAGAGTGTAGAAATGAAGATTATTAGGTAGATTAAAGGGTAAAAAGCCAGACAATAGTAAGATATGACAACAGAAAGCCAAAGGACAAAATGGACGAAGTAAGTAATGCCTTTACAGTAATAGCATTGAATGTTAATGGCTTGTACTCCCCAATCAAAAGACATAAACTTATAGAATGGATTTTTAAAAATGAGCCATCTATATGCTGTCTACAAGAGATTCACCTCAGACATAAGGACACAACCAGGTTGGAAGTGAAAGGTTAGAAAAAGATATTCCACACAATTAGTAACCAAAAAATGCTGCCATAGCGATACTAATATAGAACAAAATAAACTTTAAATGCAAAACTATTATAAAGGATGAAGAAGGCCACTATATAGTAATAAAAGGGACAATTCACTAAGAAGAAATAACTATAATAAATATTTATGTACCTAACCTGGATGCCCCAAGATACATGAGGAACACACTGGCAAAGCGGAAGGGAGAAATAGATGTCTCTACAATAATAGTTGGAGAATTCAATTTGCCACTCTCGTCATTGGATAGAACATCTGGATGGAGGATCAATAAGGAAACAGAGAGCTTGAATAATAAGATAAATGAGCTAGACCTAACAGACATTTGTAGAGCATTATACCCCAAAACAGCATGATAAACATTTTTCTTAAGTGCTAATGGAGCCTTCTTCAGGATAGAACATATGTTACATCATAAAACAGGTCTCAGTAAATTTATTTATTTTTTCTTAAATTTTATTTTATTTTTTTAGACAAGCAAGTGAAGGTTTATTGAGAAATGAGAAAAGGGAAGCATATACCCGAGACGTGTGTGGGCATACTACAGGGTAGACTTGCCTCCATAAATTTAAGAAGATTGAAATCATACAAAACACTTTTTCTGATCATAATGGAATACAGCTGGAAATCAATAACAGATAGACATCTACAGAGCATTACACCCCCAACAGCAGGATATACATCTTTTCAAGTGCCCATGGATCCTTCTCCAGGATAGATCATATTTTGGGTCACAAAGCAAGACTCAATAAATTTAAAAAGATTGAAATTATTCAAAACACCTTCTCTGATCATAATAGAATGAAGCTGCAAATCAATAATGGACGGAAAAAGGGAAAATTCATAAATATATCACTATTAAACAACACACTCTTAATCAGTGAGTCAAAGAAAAAATTGCAAGAGAATTCAATATATATCTTGAGATGAATGAAAATGAGAACACAACATATCAAAACCTATGGGACACCACAAAGGCAGTGCTGAGAGGGAAATTTATAGCCCTCAAAACTTACATTAAAAAAGAAGAAAGACCTAAAATTGAAAATCTAACCGCACACCTGGAGGAACTAGAAAAAGAACAGCAAACTTTTCCCAAACCAAGCTGAACAAAAGAAAAGGAAAGATCAGGGCAGAAATAAATAAATTGAGAACAAAAAAACACCAATAGAATCAACAAAACCAAAAATTGGTTCTTTGAGAAGATTAGCAAAATCGATAAACCCTTAGCTAGACTGACAAAGAAAAAAGACGGAAGACACAAATAAATAAAATCAGAAATAAAGGGGGCATTACCACCTACCCCACTGAAATGAAGGAAATCATAAGAGGATACTATGAACAACTGTACACCAACAAATTAGACAATGAGCCATCTATATGCTGTCTACAAGACGAGATGGACCAATTCCTAGAAATACACAAACCACCTACACTGACCCTAGAAGAGCAGAAGACCTCACACAACAAAACACAAGTGAAGAGATCGAAACAGTCATCAAAAACCTCCCAAAGATGAAAAACCCAGGACCAGGCTTCACAAGTGAAATCTACCAATCATTCAAAGGCAATCTAATACCAATTTTGCTCAAGCTCTTCCAAAAAATTGAACAAGAAAGAATGCTACCAAACTCATTCTATGATGCCAACATCACCCTAATACCAAAACAAGAGAAAAAACCTACAAAAAAAGAAAATTACAGACCAATATCTCTAATGAATATAGATGCAAAAATCCTCAACAAAATACTTGCAAACAGAATCCAAAAGCACATTAAAAGAATTATACACCACAATCAAGTAGGTTTTATCCCAGGTATGCAAGGGTGGTTCAGCACAAGAAAATCAATTAGTGTAATAAACCACATTAATAACTTGAAGAAGAAAAATCACATGATCCTCTTGATTGATGCAGAAAATGCATTTAACAAAATATAGCACCCTTTCTGTATAAAAATACTCCAAAAGATAGGAATAGAAGGGAGATTTCTCAATATGGTAAAGTGCATATGTGAAAAACTACAGACAGCATTGTACTCTATGGTGAAAGACTGATAACTCTCCCTCTGAGATCAGGAGCAAGACAAGGATGCCCACTGTCACCACTGTTGTTCAATATTGTGCTGGAAGTTCTAGCTCAAGCAATTAGGCTAAAGAAATAAAAGGCATCCAAATGGGAAAGGAAGAAATAAAACTTGTACTTTTCACAGATGATATGATCCTATACCAAGAAAATCAGGAAAAATCCACAACAAAGCTTCTAGAACTAATAGACAAGTTCAGCAAAGTGGCAGGATACAAGGTTAATATGCTAAAATCAATGGTGCTCTGTACATTACTGATGAGCAATCTGAGGAGGAAATCAGAAAAAAATCCATTTATAATAGCGACTAAAAGAATCAAAAATTTAAGATTAAACTTAACCAAGGATATAAAGGACCTGTATTCAGAAAACTAAGAAACATTGCTGAAGAAACTAAGGAAGACTTAAATAAACGGAAGGGCACCGATGTCCATGGACTGGAAGTCTAAATATCTTTACCATGTCAGTTCTACCCAAATTGGTATACAGATTCAACACAACCCAATAAAATCCCAAAAGGCTTTTTTTTTTTTTTTTTGCAAAAATTGAAAAGCCCATTATCAAATTTATTTGGAAGGGTATTTGTTCTTAAAAAAGAACAAAGTTGGAGGACTCTCACTTCCTGACTTTAAAGCATATTACTTAGATACAGTGGTAAAAGCAGCATGGTACTTACTGGCATAAAGACTGACCAATGGAACCAAATGGAACCAAATTGAGAAATCAGAAGTAGACCCTCACATCTACTTCAAGTGATTTTTTTTAAACAAATCAATTTTATTGATACATATTAATAAAGCATACAATTTATCCAAAGTGTACAATCAATGGTATTTCGTATAATCACATTGTTGTGCATTCATCACTTCGATCATTAAAGCATTTTCATTATTTCAATAATAATAATAAAAAAAAAACAAACAAGAAAATTCCTCACCTCTCAATCTCTGTTTCCCCTGCTGTACATAGCTGCTATTTCTGGCTATTCTTGCACAATTATTTACTTGTTTATTAAGCAGTTTTATTGAGATATATTCACATACCATATGATCTATCCAAAATGTATAATCAATGTTTTTTTTTCAGCTTTTAAAAAGTCCTTTACTATAAAATTGTAAAATAAATAGAAAAATAGATGGAAAGAAATTATAAATTTTAAACAAGAGTGCAAGGCCAGGTTAGATTTAATGTAATCAATTATAAAAAATAGCCTAACAACAAACCTTTATAAATGTAAATAATAATTCAAATGTAATAGAAATTAATTATAACATTCTAATTTTTATATTACAGCTCTAAGTATTGGACATAATCTCTAAGAATGAAATAAATTATTGGTTTAGCTATTTAATTTCCTTTTAGGCCATACTTTCTAGATAATCAGATTCCTATTTGGGAATTCTTCACATCTTATTGGAATGAATTACAGCAGATAACAATTTGTCAACTCATAATTTTATGAGGCAGACAAACTCAAAATCTTGTCCAACAGTAGTCATGCTAAATCATTATTGATCCAGATAGATTATTTTAATTAGAGTATGAATAAAAAACTGTTAAAGAAATATGAAGTATCCAAAAATATCTCTGTTCGAGCCCTCCTCAATTAAAAACAAGTGTTTATTTTGTATGTAAAAAATTACACAATACTGATCACAGTAACAATTTGCCAGTTGTACTGAGTAATTATTGTTCATATACCATAATGGTATTTTATATTTATCTGGTCTACTCTAGCACTTTTTTGGTTACTATTTGCATGGAATACCTTTTTCCAACCCTTCACTTTTAACCTGGTTGTGTTCTTACATCTGAGGTAGGTGGGTCTCTAGTAGACAACATAGAGACAACTCAGTTTTTTATCTGTTACATCAGTTTATGTCCTTTGGAGAGATCAATCCATTAACATTCAGTGTTATTACTGTAAAGGCATTACTTATTTCATCCATTTTGCCCTTCAGCTCTCTGTTGTCATATTGTTGTACTGTCTGTCTTCTTATCCGTTAGTTTACCCTTCCTAATAATCTTCATTTCTAAACTATTCTCCAAATCTCTTGCCCTTGTTTTTTCCTTTCAGGCTGCAGCACCCCCTTTAGTATCTCTTGCAAATCTGGTCTTTTGGTAACATATTCTATCAGTTTTTGTTTGTCTGTGAAGACTTTAAAATCACCCTCATTTTTGAAGGACAATCTTTGCCAGATACAGAATCCTTGGCTGGCAGTTTTTCTTTTTCAGTACCTTAAATACATCATACCACTTTCTTCTCTCCTCTATGGTTTCTGATGAGAGGTTGGCACTTAATCTTATCGAGTTTCCCTTGTATGTGATGCTTTGCTTTTCTCTTGTTGCTTTCAGAATCCTCTCTTTATCTCTAATGTTTGTCATTCTGAATAGTAGGTGTCTCGGGGTAGGTCTATTCAGATTTATTCTATTTGGGGTGCATTGTCCTTCTTGGATATTGATATATATGTCCTTCATAATGGTTGAGAAATTTTCAGTCATTTCCTCAAATATTTTTTCTGCCCCTTTTTCCATTCTTTTCTCCTTCTGGGATACTGATAATGCATGTGTTGGTGTATTTTTCATTGTCATTGAATTCCCTGGGACTCTGTTCTACTTTTTTCCCATTCTCTTCTCTTTCTGTTCTCCTGTCTTTTCCAGTTCAGATGTTCTGTCTTCAAAATCACTAATTCTGTCTTCAAGCAATTCAAATCTTCTCTTATGTGCCTCTAATGTATTTTTTTTTAATAGGAAAAAGAAATAATAATGATAAGCTTAAATGCAAGAGATAGGTACAAGGAAGCTCAGAAGAAAAAAAAAGAAACTAAACTAAAAATAAAATATAATTAGCAGATTGGGACATTCAAAAAAATGGGAAAAAAAAACAAAAAAGAATCCTTTTTAAAATATATATATATTCTTTTTTCCTTTTATTGCTGCATTATCAGATGTCCAGTGTATCATGAGCAAAAACACGAACAGATATATGCACACCAATGTTCATAGCGGCATTGTTCACCATTGCCAGAAGTTGGAATCAGCCCCAGTGCCCATCAACAGATGAATGGATAAGCAAAATGTGGTACATACATACAATGGAATATTACTCAGCCGTAAGAAGGAATAAAGTGCTAACCCCCGGAATAACGTGGATGAATTTTGAAGACCTTATGTTGAGTGAAGCAAGCCAGGCATTGAAGGATGAACAATACATGACCTCACTGATTTGAACTGAGGAAAGAGAGCAGTCTCTGAGAACCATTGTCTGAAAGATAGGTTAACAAGGGAGAGAAAGAGAAGAGTAGGCTGTGAGCCATCACCCATATGGACATAATCTATGGTAAAGGGATAGAGCATAGATGCATATTGAAGGATAGGACAGATGGGTAGTGATATTACTCTAATGTATTTTAATCTCATCCATCATGTCTTTCATTCCCATAAGCTCTGTTACTTTTCTTTGCAGGCTTTCAAATTGTTCTTTATGATCTCCCAGTGTCTTCTTTTTTTAAAAGTTTCATTAAATTTTATGAAAATTAGCATTTAGTATGTTTTAAAATGTACTGAATCCAAAGAAAATGTGGCACAGAAACTAAATTACCAGCTTGTTTCATGACGTAGAAATTTTTGCACCATGGAGGAGGTTTTATCCAAAAGAAGCCAAATTTCTTGTCATTAGAAATAGCTTTATTTGTTGTAGTTTCCCTTTACAACTTAACAATCTATTTAAAATGAATTTTCTTACTCTCTATCAAAAATATATAAGAATTAGCAGAAGCTAAAATTAGGCGCAGGGTTAGGGCTACCTATAGAAGTTTGTGTTCTGTTTTGGAAATTATGCCGTGTCTAAACTTTGCTCTTTCATGTACAAGATACGGAACTAACATATAACACTGGGTTTCTCCAATTGGGTATGAATGCCCCTCACTCCATCTTCTGGAAATATTCTAGGAGGTACTCTGGCCCTTCATGAAAGAAAAATTAAATACAAAAACAGATACAGGTCTTGAAATACTAAATTACAAATGATCATCCAGGTGCTTCAGAATATATGTTTCCATTATTTTTTTAGATATTTATGTAAATAAAATTAAATAATTTTAAAAAGTTTTCCAGTTTCTTCTTAATATCCTTTATTTCTTTAGTCATATTTTCTTTAAATTCTTTGATGTGATTTAGGAGAGTTGTGTGATTATCACTAATTAATTGTTTTAAACCCTGTTTCTCTTCTGTATATTTGGTTTGTTTTCTTGGCTGGGCCATCTCTTCCTGTTTCCTAGTATGGCTTGTAACTTTTTTGCTGATATCTAGGCATCTGAATATGTTGGTGAAGTTACTCTGATGGCTAATTTCTCTCTCTTGCCTATTGTTTTTTCCCCCACAACTTTTCTTTAATATTTGGTTCAACTTAGTCTTTAAAATTGCCCAGCTTAAGTTTTCAAAATGGGACCAGGGACTCACTAGTGGGGTGCAGATTTTCTCCCAGGGGTTGGGTACAGAGAGCATGAAGATGTTGTCCATGCAGTTTCCAGACAGGCCAGCAGATGGTGCTAGTCAGTGCACCTTTCCAAGGAGTTGTTTCAGTCTCAGGTGTCCTGTGTTCCTGTGTTGAAACTCCAGATTGAAGATTCAAAGCAGGCTCTGCTGGCCAAATTCACTGAAGAAAAGCACCCTGACCTCCCCTCACTCTTCCCTTGAAACAGCTGACAGGGAGGAAGATGTCTGCTCCCCTCTCAGTTGGCTACAGTGAGCCAGGGGTTTTGCCCCAGCTCAGTATCTTGGGGGTGGGGGAGGGGAGCCCTTCCCAGCCGCCAGAGGGGTTTGGTAAACGTGAATTTGCCAAGAAGTTTGTCATTTTAGCTTCTTCATCTTTCAGTCCCTCACCCTTCTGGGAGTTGTGTAGCACTGTCCTGGTCTGCTGACCCCCAAAACAGGTGCCTCGAACAGCTTTTGGCCTTTCTCTGTTGTTTTTGTGAAAGCATTCAGTTCTGCCTGTCAGTCTGTTGCCACCTTCCCATGATCTGTTCAAGTGATTTGTGACAAGGCTGTCAAGCCCACCCAGCTGGGCCAGAACAGTCTATTCAACAAATGGTGCTGATAGAACTGGATATCCATATCCAAAAGAAGGAAAGAGGATTCCTCTCTCACCTCTTATATAAAAATTAACTCAAAATGGATCAAGGACCTAAATATAAAAGTGGCAACCATAAAACTCCTAGAAGAAAATATAGGAAAACATCTTCAAGATCTTGTGGTAGGTGGTAGTTTCTTAAAGCTTATACCCAAAGCACAAGCAACAAAAGAAAAATAGATAAATGGGACTTCCTCAAAATTAAACACTTTTGCACCTCAAAGGACTTTGTGAAAAGGGTGAAAAGGCATCCAACTCAAAGGGAGAAAATATTTGGAAATCACATATCCAATAAGGGTTTAATATCCATGATATATAAAGAGATACTACAACTCAACAATAAAAAGACAAACTGCCCATTTAAAAAATGGGCAAAATACTTGAATAGATATTTGTCCAAAGAGGATATACAAATGGTGAAAAAGAAAAACACGTGAAAAAAATGTTCAATATCAATAGCGATTAGGGAAATACAAATCAAAAGTACAATGAGATATTTCACACCTATTAGAATGGTTGCTATTAAAAAGTTAGACAACTACAAGTGTTGGAGAGGATATGGAGAAATAGGAATGCCTATTCACTGTTGATGGGAATGTAGAATGGTACAGCCACTATGGAGGACTGTTTGGCAGTTCCTAAGGAAGTTGAATATAGATTTGCTGTGTGACCCTGCAATACCACTACTGGGTATATACCCAGAAGAACTGAGAGCAGTGACACGAATAGACATCTGCATACTGATGTTCATAGCAGCATTATTCACAATAGCCAAAAGTTGGAAAGAACCCAGGTGTCCTTCAACCAATGAATGGATAAACAAATTGTGATGTATACTCATGATGGAATATTACGCAGCTGTAAGAAGAAATGAAGTTCTGAATCATACAACAACATGGATGAACTTGGAGGACATTGTGTTGAGTGAAGCAAGACAGGACAAATATTGTATGATTGCACTATTATGAACCAAATATAGTGTGTAAACTCATGAAGTTGATAATTACAATATAGGTCACCAGAAAATAGAATGAGGTTAGAGAATGGAAAGCTGAGGGTTAATCTGTGCAGAATTGGTAAAATTTTGTTTGTAAATCTTGAAAATGAATAGAAATGTTGAAAGAACATCATAGTGTTTGTAACTAGCAGAGCTATTATATGGATTTGACAGTGGATGAAAGGGAAAGTCTAAGGACATGTATATTACTAGAAAGAAAGCTAAAAAATGTAACATGGGACTGTATAGCATAGTGAAACACGTGAAATACGAATATGTGTAACATTGCATATGTAGAACTGTTTTTACAAAATATAAACACCAATAAACTAGAGAGATGGAAACAGAATAGAAGTTAGTTACAAAAAAAAAAAAAAAAAAAA
>JAQZBX010077880.1:0-14207 GCA_029593785.1 Cabassous unicinctus
ATAAAAGTTTTTAGGGCTATAAATTTCCCTCTCAGGACTGCCTTCTCTTTGTCCCATAAGTTTTGTTAAGTTGTGTTCTCATTTTCATTATCTCAATACATTTACTAATTTCACCTACAATTTCTTTTTTGACCCACTGATTATTTAGGAGTGTGTTGTTCAGCCTCCACACATTTGTCAATTTACCTATTTTCCATCTATTATTGACTTCCAGTTTCATTCTATTATGATCTGAAAGGTTCTTTGTATAATTTCAATCTTTTTATTTTCACTGAGACCTGCCATGTGACCTAACAAGTGGTCTATCCTGGAGAACAATCCATGAGCCCTTGAGAAGAATGTATAACCTGCTGATTTGGGTGCAATGTTCTATATACGTCTGTTAAGTCTAGCTCTTTTATAATATTGTTCAAGTTCTCTGTTTCCTTGTTGATCTTCTGTCTAGTTGTTCTCTCCAATGATGTGAGTGGTGAGATGAAGTCTCCAGCTATTACTGTAGAGATGTCTATTCTCCCTTCAGTTTTGCCAGAGTTTGCTTCATGTATTTTGGGACATAATACATGGATAGGGACATAGATATTTATGACTGTTATTTCTTCCTAGTGGGATTGTCCCTTTTATTAATATATAATGACTTTCTGTATCTCTTATAATTTTTTAAATTTAAAGTCTGTTTTGTCCTGTATTATTACAGCTACCTCTGCTCTTTTTTGGTTACTGTTTGTGTGGAGTATCTTTTCCAACCTTTCACTTTCAGCCAGTTTGTATCCCTGGGTCTGAGTGAATCCCTTGTAGGCAGGATATGGGTGGCTCATGTGTTTTTTTTTATCCATTCTGTCAGTCTATATCTTTTGATTGGGGAGTTTAATCCAATCACATTCAATGATATTACTGTACATGCATTATCTACTTCCACCATATTATTCTTTGGTTTTCATATGTATCTTATTTTTGTCTGTCTTTTTACCCTTTTGGTTATCTTTCTGCTATTCTTTCTTCTATACTCTCCTCCAAGTGTCCCTCTCCTGTCTTTTTCTTTCAGGCTATAGGCTACCTTAATATTTCCTGCAATGGTTGATTCTTTTTTACAAACTCTTCTATTTTATTTTTGTGAATATTTTAAATTCACCTTCATATTTGAAGGAAAATTTTGCTGGATAAAGAATTCTCAGTTGACAGTTTTTCTCTTTCAGTATTCTAATTGTATCATACCAATGTCTTCTCACCTCCATGGCTTCTGATGGGAAATCCGCACTCAGTGTTACTGGAAGTCCCTTGAATGTGATGACGGTTTGCTTCTCCCATGCTGCTTTCAGAAAATTTTTTTTCCTCTCAGAATTTTATATTTATCTTTGATGTTTGACATTCTGAGTAGTATGTGTCTTGGAGTAGGTCTATTTGTATTTATTCTGATTGGGGTACACTGTGCTTCTTGGACATCTAAGTTCATTTCTTTCTTGACAGTTGGGAAATTTTCAGCTATTATTTCCTCAAATACTGTTTCTGCCCCTTTTCCCTTCTCTTCTCCTTCTGGAACTCCCATTACACATACGTTTTTGTGTTTCATGTTATCATTCAACTACCTGAGCCTCTGCTCAACTTTTTCCATCCCTTTCTCTCCCTATTGTTTTCTGTCTTCTATTTCAGTTGTTCTGTCTTCTATATTATTTATTCTTTCTCTTATAATTTTGAGTCTGCTGTTGTATGCCTCTAATGTTTTTTTTTTCCTTTTGTGTGTGTGTGTGTGTGTGTGTGTTTTGAGGTACCAGGGCTGGGGATTGAACCTGGGACCTCGTATATGGGAAGCCAGCACTTAACCACTGAGCTACACTGGCTCCCCTGAGTTTGTTTTGTTTGTTTGTTTTGTTTTGTTTTTAGGAGGTACTGGGGATCAAACCTGAGACCTCATACATTGGAAGCAGGTGCTCAACCACTTGAGCTACATCTGCTCCCTTCTAATGTGTTTTCTTTCCTTGATTTAAGTCATGTATTTTTTTAATATATATTTTTTATTTTTTAAAGATACTTAGATTACATATATATTACACAAAAAATATAGAGATTCCCATATGCCCCACTCCCTACACCTCCTACACCTTCCCACATAAACAACATCCTTCATTAGTGTGGTTCATTCATTGCAATTGATAAATGCATCTTGGGGCATTGCCATTAAGCATGCACCATAGTTCACATTGTAGTTTACAGTCTCTCTCACACAATTCTGCAGGTTATGGGAAGATATATAATGGCCTATAGCTGTCGTTGCAATGTCATTCAGGACGATTCCTGAGTCCCAAAAATGCCCCCCATATTACACCTGTTTTTCCCTTTGCTTGCCTTCAGAGCCTCCAGTGGCCACTGCCTCCACATCAATGATATAAGTTCTTCCATTGCTAGAATCACAATAAGTCTATAGTAGAATAGCAGTAAGCCCACTCTAGTCCATAGTTCATTCTCCAGTCCTGAGGATTCTGGGATGGTGATGTCCACTCCACCTCTAATTGAGAGGGGGCTTTGATCCCATACAGCTGATGGATAGGACTCTCTTGCTTGCAGTTGTAGGCTCTCTTGTTTCCTTGGTATGGTGATTGTCCATCCTCACCTCCTTGTTAGCTGTCTTGGGTGAGTCCAATGAACTGGAGAGTAAGTGTTGAAACTCTACTGAGGCTCAGGGCCTAGCTGGCATATGGCTATCTCAAAGATTCAAGTCTTTTGGATGTACCCCTACAAACTCCAGAACGAAGTATAGGTTTAAATAGAAGGGACAGATGAGCCATGCATAGGGAAACCATAACTGAGTCCAACTCTGTCATTCTTAGGAGCACAAACTCCAAAGTAGGGACCACTGGCAAGGCACCAAACTCCAGAGCTATCTGCCCTGACCACAGGACCTGGGTATCTCCAGAGCCCTCAGGAGCCCCACTATTTGGGGTAGTATCCACTTTGGCAGTCTATGAGATCCTGCTGAGATGTGCATAAGCATTACGTCTGGGATGACCTCCCGACTCACTTTGAAGTCTCTTAGCCACATAAACTCATTTGTCTTTACCTTTTCCCCCTTTTATTCGAGGTCTTTTTCCAGTTGCATTGCTAGTTGTTGCTTGGTAGGAATCCCTTCATGCCAGGGAGGCTCATCCCTGGGAGTCATGTCCTGGGGAGAAGGTAATACATTTATATGCTGAGTTTGGCTTAGAGAGGGCCACATTTGAGCAACAAGGAGGCTCTCAGGAGGCAATTCTTAGGCACCCCACAACACTGGGCTGTTTGTATTTCTAGAGCAAATGCTCGCAAGCCTAGTTGTCAATATCAAGGGCCCATCAGTGGACCATCCTCCTTCACCAGTCATTGCCCCTGCACTTGGGTGACTGTTGCTGCTCCATTAGAGCACATGACAGAGCTCTCCAGGATGGAAATTCAATATTCTCTCAGTAATTGTGTGAATCTCCACCCACTGTGACAATGTGCCATGAGCATTTGAACACATTTATATACCTTATGTATGTGTCAGTGAACTTCCTCCCATGTATCCCCATCACTGACATCTCACACCAATGATCCTCCCCTGCCCTAGGTGTAACCGTTCTGTGATGCAAATCTTCTTCAAAACTGAAGCCAAACAACCAGCAAGATGGTGGCAGAGTAAGGTGCTCCTAGAATCAGCTCCTGCTGATGGGTGGGGCTCCTGCTACAGGACAGTTAGTAATCACCCAGAGCTAACTAAAGGACTTGTTTGGGAACTCCAAGAGACCAGAAGTGTATCCTGCAGCATCCTTGAAAGAGTGGAAGGAGGAAACTGCCCATCTGCAGAGAAGATTCGTAAGTAGAGCACTCCATGCCCTGGAGGCCAGTGCCCATCCTCCACTGGAGGCACAAGCTGCCTTGGGAGCTGTTCCGCAGCTGGAATTGGAAGCTCCACTTCCCAAAAACAGGGCAGGAAGAGATGGTTGGGCACCAACTTCAGCTACTGATTAATAAATTTGGTGGGCTAAAGTATAGTCCTAAAAACAGCTAAAGCTTGAACCTGTCCAAATCAGAAAGAAGCCCGTAGCCACCATCTTAACTCTGTGCCTGACACAAGGGAAAGTGAGGCCGACTGAAAATCACAGTGCTGGTAGGGACTGGCTTCTTTACATCTAGATCAGATTGCCACTCTAGCCTAAGCCCCAGGCCCACCTTGGACAGGGAGGAAGCTAGGGGGAAGCTGAGCCAGCCTCTCTGGGAAATAACAGGCCACGCCATGGAGGCTGGTGATCATCCTACTTTGGCGGCACAAGCCACCCCAGGAGCTATTCTGTAGCAGGAATTGGAAGCTCCATTTCCCAAAAACAGAGGAGGAAGAGACAGTTGGCCACCAATGTCAGCTACTGATTAGTCAGTTTGGCTGGCTAAAATATAACCCTAAGAACAGCTGAATTTTGAACCTGTCCAAGTCAGAAGGAGGCTGGTAGCCACTATTTTGACTCCACCCCCAGCATGAGGGGAAGCCAGGCTGAGAGAAAAATCACAGTGATGGTAGAGACTGGCTTCTTTCACCCAGATTGGCCTGCAGCCATAGCCTAGTCTTCAGCCCCACCTCTAGCAGAGAGGAAGCTGGCAGGCCCTCCACCAGCCTATCCAGGTTACTGCAGGTACATTTGGCTGACACAGATGGAATAACTCGAAGTCTACAGGGGCAACTCTGGTCATCTTGGACCTGAACTGCATAGATTGCTGCTCACACTTGCAGCTGCATCCCTACCCCAGCCAGGGGAGAAAAGGGCGTGAAGCTTCATCAGTATGTCTGGGCAACCACAGTCTAGGCCTGCACGACCTGGATTATTCCACACAGCTGTGGCTCTGTCCCTACCCCTGGCAAATGAGAAATTTGGGAGACGCTTCATTGGTCCTTAGGGCAATGAGGGCAGTTTGAGCCTCCACAGCTTATAACACCAACTACATCCTTGGCTCCTACTACACAACCAGCAAGGGAGAAAGGTCAGGAAGCCCTAAACTAAAGAGAAAACCTGCACCCAGAATAAATACTCTAGTAAGCCAGATGCCAAGACACCAACAAAAAGTTACAATCCACACCAAGAAACAGGAAGATATGGCCCAGTTAAAGGAACAAGATAAGCCTCCAGATGACATAAAGGAGTTGAGACAACTAATCATAATCATTTGTTTAATCATGTTCAAACAAATCTCCTTAATAAATTCAATAAGATGGCTAAAGAAATTAAGGATATTAAGAAGACATTGGATAAGCACAAAGAAGAATTTGAAAGCATACATAGAAAAATAGCAGGTCTTATGGGAATGAAAGGTGCAATAAATGAAATAAAAAATACACTGGAATCATATAACAGCAGATTTGAGGAGGCAGAAGAAAGGATTGGTGAGCTTGAAGAAATAGCCTCTGAAAGTGAACATGCAAAAGAACAGATGAAGAAAAGATTGGAAAAACTTGAACAAGGTCTCAGGGAACTAAACAACAGCAAGAGACGTGAAAACATACATGCCATGGGTGTCCCAGAAGGAGATGAGAAGGGAAAAGGGGCAGAAGGAATATTTGAAGAAAATATGGTAGAAATTTTCCCAACCCTATTGAAGGACATAGATATCCATGTCCAAGAAGCACTATGTACTCCCATCTGAAAAAAATCTGAATAGACCTACTCCAGGACACATACTAACCAGAATGTCAGATGCCAAAGCCTAAGAGAGAGTTCTGAGAGCAGCAAGAGAAAAGCAATGCATAACATATAAGGGATACCCAATAAGATTAAGCACTGATTTCTCACCAAAAATCATAGAGGCAAGAAGACAGTGGTATGATATATTTAAGATACTGCAAGAGAAAAACTTCCAGCCAAGAATCTTATATCTGGCAAGATTGTCTTTCAAAAATGAGGGCAAGTTTAGAATATTCACAGATAAACAGAAATCGAGAGAGTTTGTAACCAAGAGACCTGCTTTGCTGGAAATGTTAAAGGATGTGCTACAGCCTGAAAAGAAAAGACAGGAGAGAGAGACCTGGAAGAGAGTCTAGAAATGAAGATTATATCAATAAAAGTAGCTGAAAGTGTCAAAAGAGTGGTGCAAATAAAATATGACAGATAAAACCCAAATATTTAGGAATAAACTTAACCAAAGATGTAAAGCACTTGTATTCAGAAAACTACAACTCATTGTTAAAAGAAAATTTTAAAAGTCCTAAATAATTGGAAGAACATTCCATGCTCACAGACTGGAAGACTAAATATCATTAAGATGTCAATTCTACTCAAATTGATATACAGATTCAATGCAACCCTGATAAAAATTCCACCAACTTTTGTTAAATAAATGGAAAACATGATTATCAAATTTATTTGGAAAGGTAAGGGGTCCTGAATAGCCAGAAACATCTTAAAAAGGAAAAGTGAAGTTGGAGGACTCTCATTTATGGACTTTAATACATATTACCAAGCTACAGTGGTAAAAACAGCATGGTACTGGCATAAAGACAGACACATAGACCAATGGAACCGAATTGATAGTTCAGAAACAGCTTCACATCTATGGTTAAGTGATTTTTGACTAGCCTGTCAAACCCACCCAGCTCAGGCAGAACAGTCCATTCAACAAATGGTGCTGAGAAAACTGGATATCCATAGCAAAAGAAGGAAAGAGGACCCCTATCTCACACCTTATACAAAAATTAACTCAAAATGAATAAAAAACCTAGATATAAAAGCAAGAACCATAAAGCTCCAAGAAGAAAATGTAGGAAAATATCTTCAAGACCTGGTGATAGGTGGTGGATTCTTAAAGGAGATATGAGGAGGACTGAGATGGACTACTGATATTGTATGTAGAAGTTTTAATTAGCTTTATAGTAAAAGCGTTGAAATGTACAGAGTTGAAGGTAACACATTACAGTGAGTAACAGCTGTTTTATAAATGGGGATGTGCTGAAAATTGCAGTCTCGGGATGTAAATGCCAATTGACAGAAAGCTAGAGAATAATCTAAGGACTGAATAGCACAGTAAACCCAGAGGTATATGAGAATTGTGGCTGATGGTTCAGATGCAAGAGTGTCCTTTGTGAGCTACAGCAGATGTACATCACTGTTGCAGGGTGGTGGGAATGTGGAGAAGTATGGGAAAAATACAACTGGAGTGATCTATGGACTGTGGTTAGCAGTGATAATGTAATATTCATGCATCTAAGCCAAAGATGTACTGTGTTGATAATGGGGGAGTATGGAAAATGTGTGCCAAATGTACGCTATGGACCTGGTAATAATCAGATGATATTATCTCATAAGCTGTAACAAATGTTCCACTACGGTTTGGTGTGTTGATAGAGGGGTGTTGTTTGGGAATTCGCACATGTGTATGATTGTTTTGTAAGTTTACAACTTCTTTCATATAAATATACTTAAAAAATAATATTAGGGTGGGTTGGGGGAAAATACACCAAATGTAAGATAAGGACTATAATCAACACTAAGAGTTTGACAATATTCTTTCATAACTTGTAACAAATGTCTCACGACAATGCAAGGTGTTGGTGAAGGGTTGATGTATGGGACCCTTGTATGATGTTATGAATGTTTGCTGTGTAAGTTCACAACTTTTACTATACACTTATTGTTTATGTATGTTCATGTATAAATGATATAAAAATAATAATAATAATAGGGTGGGTTGGGGGAAAATACTTTGGTTAGTAGTAATATTTTGAGGATGCTCTTTAGTCATTAGTTAAAAATGTTTAACAACAATGCAAGGTATTTATGGTAGGGTGAGGTATGAGAGCCCTTATGATGTTATGCATGTTTGTTTTGTAAGGTCACAACTATTGCTATACACTTAATGTTTATGTATGTTCATGTATGAATGATATACTTCAATAAATTAAAAAAATTATAATTAAAAAGATAAAAAAACTGAAGCCAATGAAATAGCCAAATACAAAAAATAGGAAAATGAAATAATAATAGTAGGTTTAAATATAAGAAATAAAATACATAAAAATTTTTAAAAATGAAAAATTAAATTAAAAGATTTGGATATTAAAAAAGAATGAAAAATATTAAAAAAATTTTTGGACATTTTGCCTTTCATCACTGTAATATCTGTTGCCCTGTAGTGTATATACAGTGACATATTCTTCCATTTATTCCCCAGTGTCTTACTTTTTTTTCATTTTGCTTTCAAAGAAGTTTTAGATCACAGTAAAGTCACATAGAGAATACAGGGGACTCCCATATACCCGACATCCTCCCCATTTTTCCCCTCCCCATATTAATACCTTTTTATATGTGGATGTAACTTTGTTACAACTGATATACAAATAGTGAAACATAGCTACTAAACATGGTCAATTGTTTACATTATGGTTTACATTTTATACTGTACATTTTTACAAATTTAGATGATATTTAACATGGTTTGTGTCCATCATTGCAAAATCATGTAGAACACTTCCATTGCCCACTAAATACCCCTTGTTCCATCTATTCTATTACTCCCTCCCCCTCCCCTCGGGACCCATGGCAACCACCTGACTTCACTCCTTGGATGACAAGATTCATAGTTTCTTGCAACAACACTGAGGTCTTGACACACTCGTTTGTCCTCCCCTATTAGGAACCACCCATGCTCTCAAGAGACTCCCGCCCCTCTCTAATGTGTTTTTGATCTCACCTATCATGTCTTTCATTCCCATGAGCTCTGTTACTTTTCTATTCAGGTTTTTGAATTCTTCTTTGTGCTCACTCAGTGTCTTCTTGATGATATCTCTTTAGCCATATTGTCTTTCAACTCAGTTTGATTTTGGAAATTTGTGTGCATCTTGTTGATTAGTTGTCTCAAATCCTGTATCTCTTCTGGGGCTTTGATATATTCTTTTTCTTGGGCCATTTCTTCCATTTCTCAGTATGGCATGTAAATTTTTGCTGATGTCTAGGCATCTGATTAGGATGGTGAGATTACTCAGATGCTCAATTTCTCTCTTTCATAGGGATTTAGTGGCAGGAGGCTGTGTGTTGCTGCTGTTCTTTGATTCTTGGTTTAACTTGTTCTAGATCTTTAGGATTGTCCCTGTTAGTTGCTCAAATCTGTGCCCTGGACCCAGAAATATGTTGCAGACCTGCTTCCTAGGACCTTGGGGAGGGAGGCTGTAAAGGCAGGAAAAAGTCTTTCTTACTTATTTACTTTTAATTTCCTCATGTGCACTTACTTGGTTGGCCGACTATTGGTGCTCTTTGCAAGCCTTCTCAGTTCAATGCCTGATGGAGTGTGGTTGCTGCAACATGGACTGGATGTATGTGATAGAAGCAAACTTTCTCAGAGGCAGTTCTCCAACCTTTGCTGGCAGACCCCTCCATTTTCCTGGGTAGGAAATAATTCCTCGCCCCTCTGCATCCTCAACAATCAGTGCTGGTTGTTAAGAGTGCAGAGATTAAGAGGGTAGGATCTCTTTAGCACCTTGCGGCCTCCTAGGGTAAACATTGGCAGAGCTCCCCGCTGGCCTGGAAGGGCTTGTGTGACACAGCAGACCAAATTTGTGGGTCAAAAGGTGAATCAGCCTTAGGGTGTTTCCCTCTCTCCCCCCTTTCCTGGGAAGGTGGATACCTGGGGCCCCCTCGGTCTGTAGCCACCAGCTCTGAGGTCTGAGAATTCAAAAGTGTTTATAGGATGGGGGAGGATGCCGGCATTTGCAGCTGTGATTTTTAACTCACAGTTTTGCCATCACAATTCTCTTTCTTTGCCTCTCTCTCTTATGGGTGGTGTCCAGCCTTTCTCTGATGTCTTAAACAGTAGAAGATTTTTTCCCAGGCTGTTTCTGCCTGTCCTCTAGCTATTTTTCTGGGAGAGAAGAGAGTCCCATGTCTTTCTAGTCCTTCATCTTCCCAGAAGTCTGTCACATCTTTTTTGTCTCTCTGATCTGGAACAGTTCAGGCCAAATGGCTGCTGCAGTTGACCACCATTAAGGTGTTAATGAATCGACTGTAAATCATGTCAAGAGAAAAGAGAAGGATATCTGCAAAGCAATTGCTGCAGCTACACCAACAGCTGCAAAGCATTTGCATAAGTGCAAAATCTGCATCTCTCTGGAGCAGAAAGTGCAACATTCTTTTGGGTGCAGGATTGTTATTTTAAAAAGGCATTCTGGTAGACTCTGGCATCATACGAGAGAAGGCTAAGTTCTTATATGAGTCCCTAAAGGAAAATGAAGGTGAAGGGTCTACCCCTGTGGATTTCAGGCCAGCAAAGGCTGGTTTGAAAAATCTTAAAAAGGTTTAGCTTTTGCAATGTAAAAGTAACGGGAGAGGCAGTGTCTGCTGATCAAGAGGCAGCTAGGAAGTTTCTTGGAACCCTGAAGAAATTGATTTAAGAGAAAGGCTACAAACTGGGTCAGATATTCACTGCTGATGAAACTGCCCTATATTGGAAAAAAAAATGCCTCAGAGGACATACATCAGCCAAGAAGAGAAGCGAGTCCCTGGGATAGGGTAACCCTGCTCTTTTGTGCCAATGTCATAGGGTTCATAATAAAGACGGCCCTGATATATAAAGCAGCTAACCCTTGAGATTTGAAAAGAAAGGACAAGTACCAGCTGCCTATCTTCTGGATATTCAATAAAAAAGCATGGACCGCCAAAACACTTCTCCTTGACTGGTTCCATCAGTGTTTTGTGCTAGAGGTTAGAAAATACCTTGCCGGCAAGGGATTGCCCTTTCATGTTTTTGCTTCTGGACAATGACCCCGGCCACCTAGAACCCCATGAATCTCATATTGAAGGCGCTGAATTCATCTACATGCCACTTAGTGAGTTTTCCAGATTGCAGGGGTGCCATGCCCCTAATCCCTACAACGTGGAAGGGATAACTGTATTAATTTCCTAGGGAAGCCATAAGAAATTACCACAAACTTGGTGACTTAAAACAACAGAAATTTGTTCTCTCACAGTTCTGGAAGTGTCGGCAGGGCTGTGCTCCCTCCGGCGGCTCCACAGGAGAGTCTGTTCTTTGTGTCTCAAAGCTTCCTGTCGCTGCCCTGGCATTCCTCAGCCTGCGGCTGCATCACTCCAGGCTCTGCCTCTGGGTGTCTGTCTTGTAACGATTTGGGTGATTGCATTTGGGGCCCACCTGGATAATCCAGGACAAGCGCCTCCTCTCAAGATCCTTAACTTAATCACTCCTGTAAATAAGATGTTTATTGATTTCCCGAAAGATGCCAGGTTCCACAGATTTGACATGGATATCTTTTGGGGGGCCAATTTTGGCCTGCCACAGTGGTGTTAACTTTGTTCACTAGGTTAAGATAGAGAACTCCAGGTTTCTCCACCATTTTTCCCTTTGTAATGCATAGGCAATTTATAGAGTAATATGTTTAGAATATGTAAATATCCTGTTTCTCACTAAACTTTCACCCATTGGTTTTGTATTGATTTTTTTTTTTACCTGAACCAATCATAACTATGATGGTTTCAAACAGTGATTTTCAAACCTTATCATCTCTTCTGCAATTTTTAATTGGTTTTTCTACTGTAAGTAAGTAAGAACATTCTTCTTCTTTTCCATTTATTCACATCACCATGGACTTGTGGATTATTATTTTGTTCTATGGGTTAAAATCAGATGCTGTCATTTATTTTGATGCCCCAATTCTCTCAGGGTTGACCAGTGGGAGCCAATTCAGGCTGGCTACTTGGTTCTTTTGACATGTCCTCATCCTTTCTTTGAACACTTTATAAATTTCTGGCACAACAAGATGTTCCAGGCTTAGCTTGTACATTCCCAGCCTCAGCCTTAGAATGAGCCATTATCCAATTATCTCTGGTTCACTTAGTGGAAAATGGTATTTAGAAACCTAGATCCATGCATCAAGTGTGTTCATTGTTATTGGAGTGTCATTGAGCAGAGCAAAGAAATACATATATGTATGATTTTATCTCTCAATCACTGCAGTTATCCATCTATCTACTATTTATAAAAACATGAATTCAAAATTATATATCCAGTTTCAATCTAACACTAGAAATTTCATTCTAAGCTCCCTTCTTTCCATATTTGTAACCCCCTTTTCCAACGGTGAGATACCTGGCTCCCTTTGTCCTTGAACTATATTTACTCACTTGGTCAACCCTAGAAAACACAGAGTAGCTTCAGAGTTGCTAACCCATAGCACTGTGAAAAATAAATCTACTAACAAGAGTTCAGTATTTGTTTACAATTCATTTTGTCATTAGATTGAGGATGTATAAAGTTACTTAGTGTGGTTATTTGAAATATAAAGTTTAATTTCTCTGAATTCTATAGGTTTTCTCCATCTTTGTTGATTCTATTTTATAAGACATTAACATAGTTCCAAAAGACTAATCTATACTTTAAAAAAATATATTCACAGAGATTCCTGTAGGAAATCAGTCTCATTATTTTCTGATTTATCCTTCCTTCTGTTTCTTTTTTGAATAACCTTGTGTGTATGTGTTTTCATATAAAAATTTCATATTGGAGGTGTCGCTACAGGATAAATTGCTAGAAGTGGGATTCCTGCATCAAAAGGTAAAGCATATATACTTTTAATTAAGTACTGCCAAATTCTTTTTCATGATGATTATGCCAATGTTTATTGGCATATTCCCTCCAGTAATGTATGAGATGCCAGTTTCCCCATAGCCTTACCAACATAATGTGATAAACTTTTTAAGTTTTGTCAATTTGATAGGTGAAGAATGGTATTTCAGTGTAGTTTTAATTAAGGTTTCTCTCATTGCAAGTGAGGGTGAACATTTTTTCCCATGTCTAAGGTCATGCAGGCTCTGGTCTTTTCCCCACTTTTCTGTTGGGTATTTTATCTTTTACTTTCTCTCAATTTTTAAGAGTATTTTTTCTTTTTTAATATATGAAGAATGTTAGCACTTTATTTGTGATACGTGTTAAAATTTTTTTTCTGTTGTTTATCTTTCAACTTTGCTTATACAGTTTTTTGCCATGCAAAAGTTGTTAATATTTTATATTTTCAATTGGTTTTATTGAGATATAATTTATATATATGTAAAATTTACCAATAATTTGATTATTTGATGAATTTTGACAGATGTATATTGTGTAACCACCATCAAATAAAAATATAGAACATTCCCATCAACTCATAAACTTCACTTGGGCTCCTCTGCAGTCAATCCTCTCCTTTCACACCCAGCCCCTGATAGCTACTGAACTTCTTTCTGTCACTATAGTTTTGCCTTTTCTGGCGTTTCTTATAAATGGAATCACACAGTATGTAATCTTTTGTGTCTAGTTCTCTCACTCTAAATATTCCTCTTGAGATTCATACATGTCCTGTGTGTATCAGTAGTTGGTTCCTTTTCATTGCTGAGTTATATAGTCTATTGTCTGGATGTACATGGTTTATCAATCCATTCCCCAGTTGATAGACATTTGGGTTCTTTCCCTTTTTTGTCTATTATGAATATTCACAAACAATATTTGTGAAGACATATGTTTTCATTCTGGAATTACTGGGTTTTGTGGTTACTGTGTGTATAACTTTATATAAAACTGCCAAACTGCTTTCCAAAGTGACTTCATTATTTTTTCATTTCCATCAGTAATGTATCAGACTTTCAGTTATTCCACATACTCACCAATCCTTGGTATTGTCAGTCTTTTTTATTTTAGACAATCTAGTATGTATTTGTAGTGGTATATCACTGTGGTTTTAATTTGCATTTCTCTCATGACTAATGATGTTGAGCATATTTTCATGTGTTTATGAATCATTTGAATATTCTCTTGAGTGAAATGTCTTTTCAAATATTTACCCAAGGTTTTAAAAAAAATCTGGTTGTTTTCTTGTTATTGAGTTATAAGATTTCTTATATCTTTGGGGTCCAAATCCTATATCAGGTATATATTTTGCAAATATTTTTGCAGTCTGTGGCTTGCCTTTTCACTTTTTCAACAATGGCTTTCAAAGAAGAAAACTTTTGAAATTTTGATTAACAGTATGTCAGTATTTGTGGGTGTGTGTCCTATTCACAAAATCTTTCTTTAACTGAGTATCAGAAAGACTTTTCTCCTATTTTTCTTGCTGAAATTTGTAGTTTTAACTCTTATAATTAGTATATGATCCATTTTAAGTTATTTTTTTCTGAATGCATGAATTAAGGTAGAGGTTCATGTTTTTCTCTCTGGTTGTTCCAATGCCTTTTTTTTTTTTTTTT
>JAQZBX010077881.1:0-14203 GCA_029593785.1 Cabassous unicinctus
ATGTTACAGGACCTATTTATCTTATTAGTATTTTAACTGTATGACTCTGCCCATCCTATCAGTAATAGCACACACTCCTACTCTGCAAACAGTGTAAAGTCATTAAATAGGATCACATTTTCTTATGCAAATAAATGGTTGTCAAATTAAAAGGTAGAGATACCAAACATGAACTTTAAGCTCCTACTCATAATTGGAGTTCCAATGACATCAGCCAGTAAATAAGAAAAAAGAGAAAATATGTAGGGCACTATAGGCAGGCACTAGGAACTATACCTACAATACTGTATATGCATATAAATTGAAATTCATATACATTAAGTTGTGTTAGTGAGAAACAGAAATCCAAATGCATCTATTGGCTCTATGAAAAAGAGGGAGGTTATATAAAAAGGCAAGCAATTTAAAAATAATTAAATTTTACTTGTGACATGAATTTTGCATTTTTAACCTAAATGTAGAATATTTTGAAAACTCAAAAATCAATATGGGGGTGAAGGTGGAAGGAATGGCACAATATAATGATTTAGGGCTCAGGTTCTGAAAACATCAGGCATGGTTTGAATCCCAGTTCGACCACTTTCTTGCTGTGTGACCTTAGCTAAGTAACATAATCTCTTCAGGTCTAAGTTACTTCATCTATAAATTTGGGAAATGGAATTAATGACATTTTCTCATATGGTTCATGTGAAAATGTAGACAGTGCGAGTAAAGCACTTGGAACAAAGCACGGAATAAATGATGACTAAATATCAGGTAGTATTTGTCATCCATAAGAATAGCTGTGAAATTAAGATATAAGAAAAGACATGTCTGAGTCAGTTTGGCTTGTACATCCTCCCCTCTCCCCGCCCCCATCACTGTCTTCCCTGAAAAAATTTGACATTTCAAATGTATTCAGATGATCCAAAGCTTACTTTCTCTCAAACTTGTACTGGAGCAAGGAGCTGGTAAAATGCCTAGTTCAATGCCTGATATACAGGACATTCTAAAAATGGCATCTATACAAACAGAATAAACAAAGATGAGAATTACAAGAATTGCCTGGTTAAATAATAATTAATATTTCACACAAAAAAGTGAAATTCCTTTAGATTATTCCATTGCTTGAGAACCAGAAGTTTTTCCTCCTGCGGAAAAATGTGAGTCTCAAGAAAAAGTTCTATTTAAGGAAAATACTAATATTATGATACGGTTCTCTTGACATCTTCCATCTCCATTTTACAGAATACACTTCTGTCATATGTTCACTTGTCTTGGTAGTAAAAAGACAAAAACAGATCAATGTTGATGGCTTATTGGCAGTAATATTTATGCTGTGGTTTTTGCTACTTTATAAAAGTATTACAAAGGAATTCAAAGGTGGGGTGAAACCCCGAACCTAATTAAAAGTTCTTTATGTTGTCTGACAAATTAAGAGTGTGAGTAACATTTTATAACATTGGCCCATGTGGTGATATCAATTTTAAGTTATTTTCCTTTTTTTCCCAAAACCCACAATCCCTATATGCAGATCCTGTATTCCTAGTAAGAGGTTTTGTTACACACAGAAGCAAGCCTATTTGCTATACTTAAGAAATGAGTGTTTCCAATATTAATGCCATATAAAAATTTGTTTTTATGTTCAGTCTGTACCTATCATTAAAATTTAATAATACCTGACACAATTATCCTCAATGGGATGCAGGTGTTAGATAATTATATTAGCATCAACACTACAGGCAAATTAAGATTTCATCCCTTGTGATGGAGTTCTGATAAATATCAATTCATTGGTTTACTGAATCCTGAAGATCAAAAGACCCTGCATATGGCACTCATAAATCAAAGAGTCATCAAATCTACAGTCTGTTTTCTTTGGCTAAAATTGCAAAGTTTTACTCACAGAGCCTTATCTACTCCTAAAAGTTCTCTGCCAAACCAAATTTAACTCACCAAGAGTACAGAAAATATAGTGCTTCCCAGCTGCACCCTCCTGGGGTTTTTGAAGTTCGGGGATACCATTGTGTGGTGGTCTAGCATATCTGGTCTTTTCTTCTCCCTTGCTTGTTTAGATGTCGTAATCAACAGAAAATTCATACAGAAAAGTAAAAAGGTACTTCTAGATTCAGATGGGAAACTTACTAAATACTTTTATCTATTAATGAAACCTACCATGAATAAAGGTGCTTAATAAAAATCTTTAGACTTTTAACACATATACATAGAAAATAATAAAAAAAAAATTCTCCAAAATGTTTTCCTCAATCAACTTAAATATCAGTAAGAACTGTTGGTGTTGGGAATTCTACTCAGGTATTTATAGCCTAATTAATCACTTTCTGATAAGCTAACCCTAAACTTTGTGTGACAGCAGTAGTATCTGAAGAGAAGGAGCTAGGAAAAGATAATATAAGCAGGATGAGAGCCCAGGAAATTTTTTATCTCCCAGTTCATTTCCCTAAAGAAGCTGTGCTGATGGCTGAATGATGATATTTCCAATCTTGAATAAGATGTACATACAAATAAGTGGTGGGATGATCGCGGCATTAGTTTCTTATTTATAAAACTATTCTGTAATTTAAAACAATTTTTATAATAGGTATATGCTTGAAATATATAAACAAAAATAACAAAATTTCTTTTCCAGGGTCAACTGAGATCATCATAAGGCAGTGAGAAATACGCTGTTTTCATGTCCAGAAGGAACTGAAAAATGTTTAATAACTTTTCCTAGTAAGCTGAAGTATCAACTAAGAAGTTTCTTTCAATGTCCTAGGAGAAGCCCCTAGGCCAGGGTTTCTCAACCTTGGCAATACTGACATTTGGACTGGATAATTCATAGTTGTGGGAGTGTCCTGTGCATTGTAGGATGTTCTACCCACTAGATGCCAGTAGCAACCCCCTTCTCCTGTCATGACAATCAAAAATGTCTCCAGAAATTACCTAATGTTTCTCAGGGCAGGGGTGGGGGGCAAAACTCTCCCCAGTTGAGAACCACTAGGCTAGTGTTTTCCAAAAGGTCACCTAGAGAAGTTTCATATAGTCACGTACCACTAATTGCCACAGTATTCCATTTTAGTAAATTTTACTTCTGAGGCCAAATTGAAATGACACTTTTGGTCAGACAAGATCCAGGTCAATGGTCTTTTTCTGGCATTGATGATAAGGTGCATTTTGCAGGACACTAGAATCTCTGCTTTCTGTGATATTTGCACCTATAGTGAGCTGGTCTATAACTCCACTTTAATTCCAGTGTGATAGCATTGCCATTCCTTAGATTGAAACCAAATTCCTATTTCCAGTTGGCAATGCCATTTCTGTATTTGATATATAGAACAAGTGGAGATGTGTGTCGTTTGGTTAACAGGGCCCGAAAAGCACTATATGAAGACACATACTTTACATAATGTTAACTGAAATGAGAGTTTGCAATTAGATTTGGTGAATACAAGAGTGGTGTTATCAATCAGCTTACATTTGGAGAAAGTCTATTCTGTGCCTGAAGTGATACAAAATAATGTTTGGAGAAAAGCTTCCAAGGCATGGGGTGTCAAAGAGGAGGGAGAAGGCTCATTCAAAACCTCTTGGTCAGCAGTCCCAAGCCTGTTTCCTTAGAAGCCAATACACTCCAAGTGTGAGAAGTTCAGCTTCTGAAATTTGCGTGGTTTTCTTCTTCTTGGTTCAGCTTTGTTCCAGAAAGACTAAGAAGGAGTTGATCTGGTTCCTGTCATTGAGATTTGTTTGGAGGCCCAATCACTGGAGTAATGAACCTCGCAGGAGTGGACAAAACCTATTTATAGATGCTTTCAGCTGCCACAGACATCACTGGAGGTGACAGACCCCATTCCACAGATGCCCAAGCCTCTATTCTAAAGATGTGTTTGAATGACACAGCCAAGTGAATATCTGATCACACTGAATCGTCCACACCCAACAGAATTCCCAGTAAGAAATGTCAACTGCTTTTTATGGTTATTAGTATTTGCCACTCTTGCTCCTATGGTGACAGCCAAGCTATTTTCTGGATATATTTAAATTCTAAACTTTTTAAAATTTAACCTAGGTAACGAATTACAGACCACTAGTGCTGCTTTATCCTGATATCCATACTTTCCAAAAAACAAACTCTGCTCAATATGATCTTAATGTACTAAGATGGCCTTTCCTGCCCTTTTCATCATTGGTAATTCTATTATTCTATTTTTCACTTTGTGTAAGAGTTATCTGAATATTTGTGTTAGTTACTCTCCCCCACAATCTCACAGGATAAGCTTCTTGAGGAGAGGAAATACATCCTTCTTTCCTTGGATTTTCTCTAACAGGGGTTAGAAACTGTTTTCTGTAAAGGGCTAAATAGTAAATGTTTTAGGCATCACAGGTCATAGAGTCTCTGTTAGAACGCTGCCCTTACAGCCATGAAAGCAATCATAGACAATATGTATACAAATATACATGGCTGTGTTCCAATAAAACTTTATTTACAAAAAACAAGCAGTATGCCAGGTTTGGTCCACAAGCTATAGTTTGCCAGTTCCTATGCTATGGCTACTTACCACAGCAACACCCACCATTCTCCAAGTGGGTTGGATCTTCATGAACTTTGTTAAACCAATTTAGTCTAGTACAATTCGCCTTATTATTTCTCTCAGTCTATTTTTGTTTACAAACATAAGATATCTTGTTTTTGTTGTTGTTTTGCAAAAAACTTAGTGACTTTATTCACTAGTTAGATGGTTTACAGCTTCTTTAAGACACTCCGTCCTATAGCAGGCCCAAAATATCAATTTAATTTCATCCCATTAAAGAGCAATGTTCTGCTCTTGCTGTCCAAGTTTCTCAGAGTTACTGTGGAAGATAAAACTGTGACATATTATTCTTACTAGTGAGTTTTCATGCCAATTACTTGTTGAATTTGTATAAATAAAAGTCTCATCTACAAAATAAATTACTCTTTACCAGATAAACAGCTAGTTCCTCTGACACAGCAACATCTTGGAAGAGGCCACTGGAAAAAAGTTACAAACTTAGAATTCCAAAGCCACTACAAACCCTTACAGGCAGGCTATCCAAAGGTCACTCATTTAACAAGTGCAATTCATTAATAGTTTTAAAAGTTCAAGTCTTTAAAAAGGATAAGCTTTAGATACTTGGAAGTTCAAGTTCCGTAAATGGAAATATTGGACTGGCTCATTTGGAGAGAGAGTTGTAACATCATAATTGGCCAAAATAATGCCTAGCCAAGCAAAATACATGTGTGCTTTAAATTCAAATTAGCATTTAAGATCAGTAGTTTGATTCTCATTTAGATGAAATTTCTTATACAAGAATCTTTAACCAAATGTATTCTTGTGTAAATCTCAAAAAGAAAACGGTAGCTCAAGTACTAGATGAGTTGGAACATTTATATCTGACTGCTGTTTTGAAATACTTGTTCTAATAAATAACAAAACTGAACAGTTAGCTAAAAAGAAAAATCAAAGCTCAAGGACAAAGATGGTAGAATTTGTCTCTTTTTTTTTTTTAAAGGAGGTTCCCCCCCCAAAAAATATCCCATTGAAGAGCGATGCAAATAAGGTAATTACCAAAGACAAACTCAAAGGCAAACTGCATATTTTTAAAATTCTGCTTTTCTAAATATTCACATTACTATACAGGGAAAGAAGGAAGGAAAGGAAAAAGGGAGGGAGGAAGTGGGAAGGGTAGGAGGAAGTGGGGAGGGTAGGAGGAAGTGGGGAGGGAAGGAACACAGGAAGGAAGGAAAAAAGTGATTTCAATAGATAGCTCTTTCAGGACAGTTTCTCACAAAGGTTATACATCAGAGACTTGAAGAAACAAACTTAACCCCACCAGCAATTCCGGTGTGGGCAAGGCTACCTAGTCTACCTTGTTTTTCATAGTGAGGACATCTACAATGATTGACCAAATGGGACAGTCCAATGGGGAGAAAAATAAGCCATCTCCCTCAACATCTATCAGAATTCTTCAAATCTTCTCAAGATGCTCAGGGTTAAGGAGAAATAAGAAAATCACACCACAAAGAATATCAGGGACTCTGAAGGCTGCTGTAGAATCAGTAGGTAGTGCTTCACGGAGAGCACATTATTTTATATGTGAAAATACATACACTGAATCCACACAAAAACTTGTACCCACATGTTCACAGCAGAGCTATTCATAATAGCTAAACAGTGGAAACAGCCCAAATGTCCATCAACAGATGAATGGATTAACAAAATGTGGTAGATCCATAAAATGAAATATTATTCAGCCACAGAAAGAAATGAAGTACTCATCATGCAACAATATTGTTGAACTTTGAAAACATCATGTTAAGTGAAAGAACTCAGTCACAAAAGAGCACATATTATAGGATGGCTTCATTTATATGAATTGTCCAGAATATGCAAATCTAGAGAGATGGAAAGTAGATTAATGGTTGTCTACGGCTGAGGGAAATAGGGGAACGGAGGGTGATAGCTAAAGGATACAGAATTTCCTTTGGAGGCAGTGAAAATGTTCTAAAATCTATTGTGGTGATGGTTGCACAACTCTGTGAATACACTAAAAACCACTGAATTGTACACTTCAAGTGGGTAAGTTGTATGGTATGTGAACTATTTCTCAACAAAGCTGTTAAAAAAAAACAACTACACTGAATATATACTGACAATTGCTCATGTAATTGTTTTTCCTTTTCTTATGCTATCCAGTAAGGTAATTTAATTCAATCCCTATGCTTTAAAAGATTAAAATATAATTAAGTTATGTATACTTTGGGACATTGTGTAATACATTTGGCCCATCAGATTATTATGGAAGTTCCCAAAATGGAAATGTTATGAGAATTTAATGGTGAGTTTGGCAGCAACTTTTCCAATGAACTACAGATAAAATGTGAATCATTAGCCAAAGAAAATAGTAGTAGGTTTGATAGTGTTACATTAAGAAGGATACATATTAGAAAAATATGTTGAGATATTTGGAGGTAAAACCTGGTAAGTTTAAATAGAATATTAAAAAGTAGGATATTAATTTTTCCCCACGGTTGTAAATACAGGGTTTGGAAAGCAAAACATAAATCCCTGTTACATAGTCTTACTGAAAAATAAAAAGTAGTATTAATATAAAATGAAAATGGAGAGAGAAGTATACAAAATAAAAATATTGATCCCAAAACCATCATAAATTGATTCTTTTGTATAAAACATATCAGCAAATTTTGTATGTACAAAAAGTGCACATATCTTTCATTGACTCATTCTTGTGTGGCTACTATGTGTCTAGAAATGTGTTGGCACACTGGGGAAATTGTGCTAGACAATCCAGACAGGACATCTGCCTTCCAAGGCTTTCTGGTCCAGTTTATGGATTAAGTTTAATGGCCTTTTATATCAATATTTCACATACTAAGAACTCTGGCAAACTGGTTGCCACTGTTCAAACATGAAAACAAAAATCTCTCCAAAATACTCACATAATAGGGAGCAATTAAAATTTCTTCCTAAAATCAAAGTTAAAAACATGAATTAACAATGAGAAATAATTTCCTTTCCATAATAAGTCAAATAAAGACAAACCAATTTATATTGGTTAATCATTTTGTAGAAATAAAATCACATCTATATGACTGATCATCTCTGTGTAAAAGATTCTGGCTAATATCTAGGAATGGGTAAGGGGTAGGGAAAACAAGGAGACAAGGAAGCAGAACAGGTTCCTGCAGACAAGACAAATATAAGAACTAAGTAAGAGACACTACCTGGGGGAATTGTGTTGACTCTTCCTATATTTATTTTGGAGGGAGAGTGGGTAGTATAAGGAAATTATTACTATAAGGCATGGGACCGAAAGACATCAAGCTAGGGCAAATGAACCTGTAAAATGAGCCTAAGAGTATCAGAGAGCAGCCTAAACACAGGGAATCATTGCCCTCTCCCATCCATTTGTCTGTCTATTCATTTATGTAACATTCTCATTTTCAAGAGAAAATATGCCACTCTATGATAAGGATCCTATGTTTATCTGTCCCTTGATTCACTTTCCACATTTATCTCTTTTAAATCTAATCTTATGTTGTTGCCTATAAGCATTATTTCTAAACTATACTATTTTTCCTGAAATAAGGTAAAAAATTAATAAATATAATTCTTTGTCACTATCAAATGCTGAAATTCCTAAACTTGAAGTGAGCAGAAGGAAGACAGCATGTGAAGGACAGATATCCAATGAACATCTAGAAATTCTGAAAGTTTAAGATTTTAGGATATGTCTATTATATTTTTTCCATTTTATTCTACTACTTTGATATACTACATAAGCCCAGGTGCTATCTAAGCTTAAAAACAGCAAACAACTTAAGAAAAAGACACTATATTTTGCCACAAAAATCAGCAGAAACCTCGTAGGAGTCCAACCTGCTCACCCTGTGCTTCTCCCAAACTTCTCTCTACTGCTCGAGCGCCCCGAGTGGCCAAGAAGTCGAATCCACTGTTCATCAAAACCTCCAGGAACACCATTTCAAAAATAAAGGTAATTACCACATCTCTTTCCAATCTCATTTCCTTAAAGCATGCCTGGTGTTTGTCAGACCCTTTGGGGACCAGAAATTGCCCTGTGAGCTACATTTCTATTTTGTCAGCATCTTTAAAATGTGGCACACAGACCAAACACAAGACCCAGATGTAGTGTGACAAGGGCAGAAGGTAACAGAGCTGTAATTGTCCATGATTTATACAAAATATTTCTATTAACACAGGCTTAGATTAAAACTAGCTCATCTAGAGCTAACACTCCACTAAAACTCCCAAGGTCATCTTCCAGCTCCGTAACTGTCACTAAGGTCAATATGCTTTATCCTGTGCTAATCCAAATAATTACCTGATTTTAAATGAAGGACTTAACATTTATCTGTTAAATTTCATTTTCTTGGGTTTAGCCTAGCATTTCAACTTGATAATAGTTTTTAATCATAATTCTGGGATGCCATGGAATATACTATGCCTCCCTGCTTTGGGTCACTAGAGAGTATGCCTTCCTTATCTTTAAGAAATTCACTGTAACAAATAGGACAGGGGAAAAAAAATGTCAGCTCTATAACCTTCCACAAGCAATCTCTCTATAGGCTGACATGGACTCTTTGAATGCACTTGTTTAACTTAGCACAAATCCACTAGATCAAGAATCATCCAGTTTGCACTTCTCCTCCAACTTATCCTGAGGTATCATTAAAAGACTGACAAGTTATTGTATTCTCTAGTCAACCTTATAGTAAATGAAAAATTATATTAGTTAGGCATAACAACACATTAGTACCTAGTGATAACCACAATCTTTTTCAAATGGTCATTAGCCACATATTTTTAATTAGGAAACAATATAGGACTTACCAACCTGCAGTTTCTGGAATCTAAAGATTTCATAGAAAACTGTGCTCACTTCACCATGTTGATTGTTGCATTTCCAAGGCTAAATACTCATTTTTCTCATTTTGTAGCAATGTCTTTAACTGTAATAATATCTTCAATGAACCCTACTATAAAGATATCCCCTCAATTTCAAAATTAGTCAATGGCATAGTTCAACAGAGGTCTGAATGTTTTAGGTTATTTGCTATGAAAATTATGTGCAATGCCTCCCTTCTTTACTCTGACAGCTATTCCTGGCATAACTACTTTTAATTGCCTGGCAGAAGTAATGGTAGTTGAGAGAGGGGGAAAAAGTCTTTAATGGTCCTATGTAATCATTAGCCATGCTTTCTTTTTTTTAAGCACCAATCACTTAACAGGGACAGGTAAATACACTTTAAAACCACAGAAAATTAGAGTAACACAAAGAGATAATCTTAACTTGAGATACACTTGTAACTGACATTATCAATTTTTAAACATTTAATAAATTGGTTCTGATTATCCAATGCTTTTCTTGAAAGCATTTCTTCATTGATTAGCAAGAGTTATCATTCCTGTAAGACTGCACATCTTAAAAAGATTTACAGTCATTTTAATTATCCTTTACAACAACTCTCATCAAATCATTCAGTGTGGCCATCTCTGCTTCTTTCCAGATGAGGAAAATGACTCATACACAGTTCATAATATTTCCACTGGAGTATATGGCAAGGAGCTTGCTGGATTCCTACACAGGCTTCTGGAAGCAGGCTGAGACCAAAACCATGGGGGAAAAAAAAAGAGGAGAAAAGGTGGGAGAAGGTAGGGAGATAGTTACCTCCTGCAGAATCAGGATTTCAAGTATTTGCCACATGTAGGGACAGGAATGCAGAGAAAAAATCCCACTTCCTAACCTGAACACAAAACAAGAGGACAATGAACACTTTTAAAAAACCCAGCTATGGCTCCTTCTACCATGTGACCTAAACATTTAGCCAATTGGTGAGCTGAATCTGAGTTAGGGAATTAATGGCTTAAGACTAGTACAATGCCTCAGTCATTGTTGGAGGGAAATCAATAAGTGGTGATAATTTAATTCAATACCCCGAACAGGCAAACCTGGAATCCACAAAGAAGATGCCAGCTCCATGACTATGTGTGCAACTACCACCTGGAGCCAAGAACTGCTCTACCCACATAGGGCTACGTGCAGCACCCCCAGCCCCCACCCCACTGAGAGATGTTACCCCTGCCTGGGGCTGGTCAATGTTAGACATTGGCTGTGAGATATAATTGTAACAAACATGGAAAGGTTTTTAAATCTCTTCCTCGGGGGGGGGGGGGGGGGGGGGGGGGAAGCAACAAGAAAATAGGGAATAAAATGTCAGGAAATGAGTTGGGAGAAATAAGGTTTCCAGATAAAAATTATACTGAGTCCAGTAGCTACAAAGTCCTGGCCTATTTCAATCTTGTTATTTTTTTAATGAGCCCATTAAAGAACGTGTGCCCTTATTTGGGAGGAGAAAAAAAGAGATTTCAGTCCAAGGTGACCTGTGTGAGAGAAAGGCAGGAGAAGGAAAGGTCCCACAGAGGTAGAAAAGGCCACAATCTCCCCAAGGTCATTGGGTGCCACCTGTGAAGCTCGTAGTTGGAGGACCCAATCCATAGTGTCTCCCAAGGCAACAGATGGATCAAATGAATTAGTCAGTGGCCTTCCCAGGATGCCGGGCATAAAACGCTTTGAAGGGAAGGTGGTTAAGCTGTGAATCCTGCTGAAACAAACCTGACATCTGCTTAATCTTCTCCCTCAGCCTCCAACTCCACACTAGATATTTCAAATGGATAACAACTTGAAATCTCCATGTGGACTTCTCTTTCATTATTATTATTTCAAATGCTAAATGTTATCTACTTAAGGATCCTACCTTGGCTCCATGCCCTGGCAGAAGGCAAAATTTTTCAGCTAATAAGGGCCTGGAGGCTTTACAAGACCACAGGAGTTTTCAAAAATATTCCTACATATTCATAATAGTCAAATTAATAGATCTGATGCCAGATGTAAAGTGGCATTTTATGGGTAACTTTAAGAGGTACTAATGGGGTAACTTTTAAAGCTACTTTAAAACATGCAGTTATGAATCTAATGCAAAACCGTTTTGCCTTTTGATTGTGGCTATATGTTCACTATTCTGTAACAAACTAATCAGAAAAAACTTGGCATCTTTCTCTCCTGAAAAGATATTCAGCATTCAGAAAAGAAATTTAGGTTAAACACCTTTTAACTGTCTTTCTGTAACAATTAAAAGCTTTTCCTTTGACTTACTGACACGGTTCACAACCACACACAATGTAAACAAAATAAATCTTTCCTGTGCAGAACATTACATGCCCTTAGATGGACTGAAACATGTTTGCCAAGTCTGCATTTTTATAGGCTTTCCACTGCAAAAAGCTGACACAGGTATTGATAGCAGAGCATCAGGTGAAGAGGTGAAAGGAAACCACTGGTAACTGTACAGCAGGCTTTTGTGAATGCAGGACCCTGTGGTCAGGACGGACATAGGCTTGTCTGAGAAAGCAGAGTCCTCACCTTCAAAACTTACCATCCGAATCAGGAAACAAGATGAACTATGAACATATTGGGCAACAGTTTACTAACACTTATGAACAAAGTGTTTATAAAGGCAATTTCACACCAAAGCAGAACAAAAGCTATCAAACAAAATTAAATATGTATTATAAGCCATATTTTTTTATTATTTTTTAGGTAGAGTCATCTCATTAATAGCTTTGAAGCAGCATTTAAAAATTTTGGAAGTCCTTTACACAGATATTTCAATTAATCACCCTAACAATCCATGAGTAGGCATTACCTGGATACACATTATATATAAAAAAGAAAATTGGTTTAGAAATATTCAGATTCCACTAACATTTACAGACTAACTGCTATGTGCCAGGTACTGAGCGGTACTCATTTTATCCATGCAACAATTTTGTAATATTATTCACATTTCAGAGATTGTGAAATTAAGACTGAAAGAGATTAAGTATTTTGCTTCAGGTCACAAAGCTAGTACACTACTGTCAGACCTGGAGCCTTTTCCCAGGTCTCTAGATTCTGGGACACCAGTTTTTTCACTGGGTTAACAAAAATATATGGATGCTATACTTAATTCGGAAGCATTTTTTTTTTCTTCAACAAACTCCCCTTCAGGTTTCTATAGCATTCAATTTAATTTTCATAGAAATAATTACTTTGTGTGTACATTATTGGTCTATAAAACATTTTATAGTTACATTATCTAACTAATTACTAGTGAAAATGGACATATATGTTTGGGAACAACTACACTGACTGGTAGGTGAATGAACAATTGAACCAGGAGGAGAAGAAGTTATAAGAGAACACCTGCCAACCATGGACAAACATGAGTATGTTGGTTTTTTTTAGAAAGGAAAGCCCTGTATCAGTGCACTAAGTGAACTTCCTTTGGTTGCAGAACATGCAGAGCCACTCAAAGGCTGGGCAGAAGGGCAGCCACGCAGGCCCAACAACATGCAAATTCCATTTTAGGGGGGATTCCCAGAACCCCCACAGGAGGTAACCCATCAATTTATATTTACAATCGAATATAAATTTGAAACCTTAGTAAGGTTTCAAAGTACATGTGCTGAGGCTATGTCTTTCCTTAATCTAAAAGTAGATGGCTATGACGATACTTCTTTCCAATCTTTTTTTTTTTTTAAACTGATGGTTGCTGTCTTCAGTTCATTTTTTTTTCTTTTAATAGACTTAATCTCCCACAAATGATAATTATACTTGGTTACTTATATTTTTGTTGCATAGGGTAAACATAGCCTTTCAAAAACAACCTTCAGAAATGTTAATAGTCTCCAATGAATATAATTAAATTTATAATTGTAAATAGAAGTGCCAGTACTGGCACAGCTAAGTTGCTAATTCTTTGAGGGGACTGACTGCAACCCTGCCCCCGCATCTTGTTTCCCTCCACGTAAGTGTTATTGTTTAGTAAAACTCCTTTTTTATAATGCTTGCCCCTTGTGGTTAGGAACATTAATCTTTTGTGATTGTTTTTCTTTCATTCTTCCACATATACAATAAACAGTGAATTGTTTGGTTGCAAATATTCAAATATGATGATATAATAAATAACAACCAAATTAAGGTAATTAACTTGAAGCTAATCTGTCTTGATAATTATCCAACCTGAGGAAACAGAAAGAAGAAAAAAAAACAGTTTTATACAGTATACAAGTGGTATTTTACTAGTTCCAATAATTTCAGGAACACATATAAACATCAGAGGGAATATAATCATATTTCATGATCACAAAGACAGCAAAAACAAGGTGGTCATATAACTTTAATGTTATCATGCCTCTGCACAGTCCCTATAGGAAACAGGGAGGCAGAAATTTCTTTCACTTCAACATCCTGTTATTGAAATTTCTCTGAAACTATTTGCTTTTCTAAAATACAGAAGCAAATGTTTTGGGACTTTAGACTCTGACATCCCCCTGCTGTCTCAATTAAAGATTAATTTGTGGTCCTCACCTCCCCTTTGTTATTATTGTGGCTTAATACTCTTCACGATAGAATCAGTAAAAAAAATCTAGTGCTTGCTTTAACAATCTGCAATGTACTCTGTATATACATATGATCTTATTTGATATTCCAAGTAGGATATTACACTCAAAGAGTTGAGTCTCTCCACCTGCTATCTCTGAAAGGTCTTCTTTATGTCTACAAAAATCTTTCTACTAAGACAGTGGGCAAGAAGAGAAGTTATGAGTCTAAAGGAACAGTTGTG
>JAQZBX010077882.1:0-14208 GCA_029593785.1 Cabassous unicinctus
GTGCGAGGCGTGAGTGTGGCCCCGTCTGCAGAGCGTGCGAGGTGTGAGTGTTGCCGTGTCTGCAGAGCGTGCGAGGGGGAATCCAAGGCTGGTCTGCAGACCTCAGGGTTTGGACCCTTCTTCAAATTTAAGGCTGTAAGCAGGCTCAATGGCTTTTGCTTCTCTCTCTTGTTCTTTTACTTAACAGTTTACATTTATTGCACACATGGAATGTTCCAGACCCTTGTTGGTCCCTGGGGTGAGAATGATGGAAAAGTTGGCATGACCCTGCCTTTGAGAAGCTGAGTTTCCAGAGGTAGTGTGCCAATTAAACAAGCACGCACCACCGAGGGTGGAGAGGGTCCTGGGGAGCAGAGCCTGGGAGCCCTTGCCTTGGGGTCCTAATTTTTGAGTCGGGAGAGGCTTCCTTGGACAGGTGGTGGAGGCTGGGTGCCCGGGGCAGTTAGGGGCCACTGGCAGAGACACGACTCAAGCTGGGTTAGGCCGCAGGTGGAAATTGATGGGAGCTCAGGACGTACTCAGGCATGGCTGGATCCAGGGGCTCCATCAGTGCCTCGGGATCTGACCCTTTTGGGGCGGGCCTCAGGCTCAGGCAGGCTCGCCTGGCCAGCTCAGCCAAGCAGAGGGAAGAAGAGTCACTTGGAGCCTCAAATGACCCTCTTTCCTCTTGTCCATTTCCACACTGAAGGAGGCCTTTGGCACGAGCTCCGGCGTTTCAGCAGCAGGGGGAGGTGGTCAGAGGGGAAGGGGGTGTCCCAGACCCAGACGCAGGCTGGGGAGGCCCCGAGTGAATCCGAGCAGATGAAAGCGAGGGGTGGGGATTGTGGCAAACCGGCATGCTGGATGCTCTGAGTATTTCCCAAGGGAAGCTGGAAATCTGGATTTTATAAGAGATGTCCCAATTTTTCACAAACATTGTGTGGGCCAGACAAAGCCTGCCTGTTGGCCACAGCCAGCTGTCACTGTTTTATGGCCTCTTTTCTTAGCTGTGATTTTTCTCTCAACGCCTTTTGCCCCTTGTGATCTGAGCAGAACGTCCCATGGAATGTACCAGAAGCTCTCAGGGCTTGACTGTCTGGTGGGTCCCCAGAGAGCCTGAAATTCACGTCTCTGGATAGAAGTCACATTTAATGCCTCTGGAGACGCCGTTTCCAAAAGCTGGGACTGTGACGGGTAGCAGTTGCTCCGAGAACAATGCCCGTGCCTTGAGTGGTGCCTCCCCTCACCCCCTCCCACCAAGGGACAGCAAAGTCTAGTGGGTAACGCCTCAGACTAGGGCGCCAGACTCCCGGGGTTCAAATCCTGGCTTCGCCACGTCCTGGTTGCTTTGCCACTCTGAGCCTCGGTTTCCCCATCTGTAAAACGGGCATGATGTGAGGCACAGAGGGGCACAGGTGCAGCCTGTGAACCCCACCCTGGCATGTTGGGAGTGCGTGTGGGCCTCGGTGGCTGTGGTTTGTCCCCCCCGTCCGGGACCCCATGATCCAGCCAGCGGTGGCAGGGAGCATGCCCGGGGGTCCTGGAGCAGGCGGCCGCCTGCTCCCTGCCAGTTGCTCTGTGGCTGTGGCCTGGAAGAGTGGAGAACCTTTGCCGCCGGGTGGTGCTGCAGTTGGGAGACGGTCTTGAGTGAGCAATTAGCCCTGCCAGCTGCCAGCTCGCAGCTGCTGCGGTGGAAGCGGCCCTTTCTTACCATGAACAAACAACCCCTGCAGAAAAACAGCCTGCAGGGCCGCTTGCTTCCTTGACCGTCATGGCGAAGGTTTTGAGTTTGATGCGCTTGTGGGGGAGGCGGAGATTGTCCTTTGGTTTGGGGGAGTCTCCGATTCAAGGCGAAGGCTGTGGCCTGGTTCTGGCCTCCCCTCCCAGGAGATCCCTTTGTTGTGAGATGCCCGCGAGTGGGTCCCATTCGCCTCTCCCAGGGCAGGGGGCTCTAGGTTGGTGGGGGGCTCTCTTTACTTGGCTCAGGTTGGGAGAGGGCCAGCTGCGGGGGCCTCTTCCCAGCGGGAGCAGCTGCAGGGCCTCCTGGGCGGTGTCCGGAGCTGCAGCTTCCAGCCTGGTTCCTGGGGATGGATGGGGAAAGGCGTAGGGGAGGGGGGTGGCACTGAGGCCGCTGAGTGCAGCCTTCACCTTCCTGGGGGGTTGAATGGCGCCCCCACCCCAAGATATATCCCCCTGGAACCCCGGAATGTGACCTGATTGGAAATAGGGTCTTTGCAGGTGTCGTTAGTTAAGATCCTTGAGATGCGGCCGTCTCGGATTTGGGATGGGCCCTAAATCCAGGGACTGGCATCCTTGGAAGAGGAGCCGCCGCGTGAGGACAGAGGAAGCAGGGAGCGCCGGGGGCCACCAGCAGCTGTGAGAGGCCGGGAGGGACCGTCCCTGGAGCTCCCGTGGCCCTGCCTACCCCTGACCTTGGACTCGTGGCCTCCGGAACCCAGAGCCACGTTTCTGTTGTTCAAGCCGCCCAGGGGGCGGCGCTTGGCTGTGGTGCCGCAGGAAGCGAGGACCACTGAGTTTTTATTTCAGTCCCACTTGAGGTCCGAGGCCCCGGCACCCTGGCCCGGGGGGCGTCTGCTGCTCCTCCCGCCACCCCCTCGTGGTCCATCTCCTGGCTGCTCCCGGCTGCGGCCCCACCTCTGGGCCTCGGTCCTCGCGGCTCCCGCTGCGGGGACGCTCGTCCTGCGGCTGCGGGCCACGGCGCCCTCCCTTCCTTCGTCTGGTGAATATCCACCGCCCCAGAAACCACCGCATCCCAAAATGCCCCCTGCCGGTCGTTCGCCCCCCTGCTTCGCTTGTCCTCAAAACAACCACCACGACCTGCGTGAGATCACGCCCTCAGCGGCCGATGGTCGTCCTCGCCTTGTTCCACGCCGCCCCGGGAGGGCAGGGTTTGTCTTGCTCGGCGCTGAATTCCCGGCGCCTGGAGCCAGGCTTACAGCAGGGGCTGAATGGATGCTTGCTGGACGCTGGGCGGCTCCAGGCCTGGCGTCAGGGACCCTTAACCGCCCTGAGATGCGCTCTGCTTTCGGAAAGCAGGAAGCTGGGCCGGGTGGCGCCCGACCACCAGAGTCACCTTGGCTCTCCAGGTGAGGAAACCGAGGCTGTCCAGGGAGGGGCAGGCCCTTGCCACGTCATGGGGCACCGGGTGCGGGATGGGCGAGAAGAGGTGAAAGCAGCCGGGTGCCCCCCCCCTTTCCCTCTGTCTCTGTCCCTCTCTGTCTGCCTTTCTGTCCCTCTCCCCGTGTCTCCCTCTTATCCTGCCTGCGCTCTACCTTGCTCCCAGCCATACCTCAGCGGCAGCCCCCCGGGGCAGAAGTGAGTCGGCGCCCCTCCAGCCGGGCCTGGCCTTGGACAGTCCCGTGGCCGTGTGCCCGGGTTGGGTCCTCGGGGCCGCCCGCGTGGGTCCTCTCTGATGACCCTGAGAGGCGGGCAGGGCTCAGCCCCCGCTCGGTTCCGTCAGCTTTTCCTGATCTTTCCCTGCCACCCAGAGCTCTGCTCGGTAGGGTTGCCCTGGAAGCGGCTTGGTGCTAGATCTGGATGCCTTTTCTGGGTACCAAGGGCCGGTCGCCGCCCGGCGTGTGCGGCATTTGATCCCGGGGCGCGGGGTGGCCTAAAACAACAGACGCGTCCTCTCCCGGTTCCGGAGCCTGGGAGCCTAGGTCCAGGTGGGCAGGACCGCGCGCCCGCGCAGTCTCAGGGAGAACCTGTTCCGGCCCGGTGGCCGTGGGCCGTCGGCGGCGTCCCTCAGCTGGCAGCTGCCGCCTTCCGTCTCTGCCTCCGCCTTCTCGCCGCCGTCTGCTCTCGCGTCTGTCCGCGTTCAGCTCTCCCTCTTACAGGACACCAGTCGTCGGTTTTAGGGCCCACTCCACCCCTGGAGGACCTCGTCTCGACTTGGTCACACCTGCAGAGACTTTATTCCCAAATAAGTCCTCGCGCCCAGGCAGCAGCCCGCGGCCCGTGTGCGTTACGGCATGTTTGTTAGGCAGGTAACCACACACCAGCCTACACAGAACATTTGCTCCGTCCTGGCGACCGGCTCTGCCTGGGAGCTGCCGCGTGGGGCTGTGCCTGGGTTTTGAGGATTCGTCGTCATCGTTAGGTCTCTCGAGAGCCGATTTGTGGCCCGGCGTCCTGGGGAGACACAGGAAGCAGAAGGGGTTGACCGTGGGATGACACGGCCCAGGACCCAGAGCCCGGCCTGCCCGGATGAGCTCCTGCTGAGTGTCGGGCCAGCTTTTGGCAAAGGTCTGGATGCAGGTCTGTGTCCAAAACAAACATGAAAGAACAAGAAGAGCCCGTGTGTCCCGACGGTGCTGCTTCCTGGTGGGCTCTGAGGGGGCTGTCGGGCCCATCCTGAGCTTCCTGGTCTGCCATCCATTGCGGTGAGAGCCGGGGGTGGTGCCGGTGGACGACAATGTTTGGATCTTTGGGCTAAAACACGGCTTTCTGTCACTCACGTCTTTCTGTGCCTCGGTTTCCCCACCTTTAAAAGGAAGCTTTGGAATAGAACAACGTCCACGTTTGGCTTCTGAGGACAGGTCTCTTGAAGCCTTTGAAAACCCTCTGTGGGGGCCACTGCAGCCTCCTCACTGGGCTCTCGGGCCGCTCCGGTCCCCCAGCTAGTCCAGTGGCCATGGATCTTTATCATACTTAGCTCTGACCTGTCTAAATCCGTGGCTCCTTGCTGAACATGCCACGGGGCATGGTGGATATAATCCCAGCTCCGCCCCTTTCCAGCTGTGTGACCCTGGGCAAGTCACTTAGCCTCTCTCGGCCTGTTTCCTTCCCTGTGTATTGGGGTTCACAGGTGGACCCACCTTGCAGAAGTGCTGAGGACAGGTGCATTAGTCAGCAGTGGGCACACAGCACACGCCACGGGGTGCAGGAGGTGCTGCTATACTGTTGTTACTACTCTCAGGGGTGTCTCCAGCCCTTGAAATTAAGTGGCTTGCCCTGAGGCCCCGTGGCCTGCTGCCCCCCTCCAACCCCCGTGACCTCCTCCTCTAACCCTTCCCGCTGTCACTGCTGACCCGGCCACACTGGCCTTCCCTCTCTCCCTGCAACAGCCCAGCCTTGGTCTGGCCCCTGGACCTTGGCATTTGCCGGCCTTCTCCTGCGTTCGCACCCAGTGGGCCGTCACTCAGGACGCCACCACCTTAGGAACAGACTCCTGGCTGTGGGGGCAGGGCGGTAAGGCCAGAGCCTGGTTTCGGGGCCCCTGTGCTTCTGGGGAGCTGGGCAGCTTCTCTGGAGCCCTGGTCACGGCTGCTTGAGCGGTCTAACCCTTTTTCAGACAAACACAGATGCCCAGAGACACCCAGACTTGTCCCCGAGTCACACAGCTACTTGCAGCCAAGGCTCAGACCCCCGGCTGGCCACCAAGCCACCTTTTCAGGCTGGTGTGTGTGTGTTTGGCTATGCCTTCTACACCCAGGGGGCCTCTCACCAAGGTGGCCTGGTTCAGTGCGAGGGGGTCCTTTTTCTCTGCTTGAGATTAAAAGAAGAACAGGAACGTTTCCAAGGCAGGGCCTGCCCGTGTGACCGTCTGACTGGAGGCTTTGAGGACGGGGAAGGGACGGGAGGGGCTTCGGTTTCAAGCCGGGCCCACGCCTGGGTGCCAAAGCTGCGCTCTGGGGAGGAGGCGTGCAGGCCTGGCCGGCCTCCGGAGCTGACGGTCCAGGCTGGGCGGAAATAAACGGGTTAAAGGAGCCCGAGCAGCGGCTGGAGCTTGCTTTCGCCTGCGCGCGAGCGAATAGTGAAGAGGTTTTCTAGCCGAGCTATAAAAAGGCCTCACAGTGTTTCAGCTCCTGAGTGTCGGCTGGAAGCCCGCCAGGGTTACCATGGCGATGAGGAATTATTACTTACTGCCAAGGCTGGGAGAAAAAGCTCGTACTTTTGGCTCCCAAACAGGAGGAGTGGACTTATGTAATTCTCTGTGTTTATAGGCCTGGGGTGGCAGGAGTTGAGAACAGCTCACCAGAGGCTCGATGTCTCATTTTTGGCCCAGCTGTGGGAGTGGGTGACCCTGTAGGTTGTCCCCGGTGGGCCTCGGCCTTCCCCTCTTTTGAGGGGTGTTGGGCCGGAGGCCTGGGGGGCCGGGCCCGGCTGTTGGGCCGCCGGCTGCCAGCAGGGCCTCCCGGGCCGGGTGGGACGCTGTAGTCTCGCGGTAAGGCGTTGCGGGCAGCTCTCGGGGGCCGTCCTTCTCCCGAGTGTCAGTCTTGGAGGAAGGATGGGTTTGATGTTGGACACGGTGTATCTTCCGGAAGCCAATAGAACAGTCTGTGTGCACGGACTTCACTGACCCACTTGCTGGCGCCTTGTACTTTTCTAATTTTTTTTTGTGTGTGTGGGAGAGTTCCTTCGAGTTGTGTTTGGAGCTGACGTGAGCGAAGGGCTGGTCATGTGCTCGGGTAAGAGAAGTTGCCGAGTGGTGGGCAGGGAGGCGCGGTGTGGGCTCCCGGCCGAGGGGGGGGTGGGTGCAGGACCGGGGGTGTGTGGGTCATGGCTCGCGGGAGGACCTTGATGTCTCTCACATGTGCAGGGGGCTGCTGTCTGGGGGCTGATAGACTTTTCTGGAAGGAACCCCAGTTCGGCTGCCGGACGTGGCGGCCCTAGGCTGGGGCTGCGTGGCCACTGGTCAGCTGGCCGGGGGAGGCCAGGGCGCGCCCCTTGGCTGGACAGGCGTTCGCCAGGCTTCAGCGCAGTGGGACAATGGGCCAGGCTGTCTTATCGGACAAAGTTGCTGAAGTCACGGAAAAGAGCCTCCAGAGGCTCTGGGCGGGCCTGGGAAGGGGATTCTCGGCTGGCCCTGCCGTGGGAGTGGGATCGTGGGCTGGGGGCTGCCTTGTTCCGGAGCGCCATCCTTTGGGGAGCGTTTGGTGAGGCTGGGGGTGCCTGGCGTCCCGGTGTGCTCGTCAGGGTTTGTTGCGGGGAGCGAGGTGGGGGCCCGGGGCCTTGGGGGGGAGCTTTTCTGCAGGGTGTGGCGCCGGAACGGGGGGCCAGGTGCAGGAAGCGCCGAGCCGGGCCCTGGCGCCCGCTCCCACCGAGGCGGCGCTTGGCCCCTTGCCCACGTCTGGTTTGAAATCAGCGCCACCAGCCCAGGCTTGCCCGGGGACTTGGCCGCCGGGAGCTGGGATAAACACTGGGAAGTTGGAAGGGCTTCCCGAGCTCACAAGGAGCCTTCAGTCGCAAGCAGAGGGGGTGAGGGAGTGACTCGTCCCCAGGCCTGCGTGTGCCGCAGCGGGAGTGGCTCGTGGGGTGGGCTGGCTCTCAGGGGGCCTGGGCTTGAATCCTGGTTTTTGTCCCGCTATGCTGCATGAGCCTCGGGTTTCCCGCCTGTAAAATGGGGCAGCTCTGGGGCCCCAGCTTACACGCTTCCTGGCCGTGCGAACTGGGGCAAGTCAGGTGGCGTCTCTGAGCCTCAGTTTCCCCATCTGACCACGGACGCTCTAGCAGTCCTCACGTCATAGGTTGTTGCACGACGTTGGGGAGTTCCTGATGGGGCCGAAGTGGCGTGATCGGGATCAGCTGGTGCTGCGGCGGCTGTTTCAGTAGTGACGAGGAGGACACCCCTGCCAGAGCAGCTCTGGAGTGACCACGGAGGGGCCCCACGGCAGTCGGGGCATCTCGGGGCGATGTCGAGTCCCGGCTTGACCTCTCGCAGATGCACGACCGTGGTCAGGTCTCGGTACCTTGCTGAGCCTCAGTTTCCCTGCCTGCACCTTGCGAGCAGCAGCACAGCCTTGCAGGGGGCTGCAGGGGGAACCAAGGGGAACCCGCGAGGGCCCCGCGGTGCCTGGTGTGTGGGGAGGGCACGCTGAGCGTGAGCCCCGGGGTTGGCGTGGGTGGTGGCTTGGTCTCCGGCGAGTTTCTTTTCTTCCCTGCAGAGTGCCCCCCTGGGTCACAGACATGGAAACCCACGCCCAGAGAGCGCTGCCTCCCCAGGCCCCGAGCTCTGTCTTCCCTGGGCCCCCACGTGTGCCTTCCCTGCCTCATCCTCCCCCCATGCCCGCTCTCTGGCCACCGCGGGCTTCACAGTCCTGGGTTTGTCAGTGACACCTGCCCCTCTCGAGCCAGCAGTGGGGGTCCCCCAGGGCCTCGGTTCCCGCCGTGGCTGGCTGCGTGAGGCTGCCCTGGTCTGCCCGCCCAGCGTGGCTGCTTGGCACCAGGGAGACCCCGTGATGGGGCTATTGCATGGGGGGGGGACACAACAAGTATACACGTAGTACAGTTGCAGGAACTAACTACACACACACAAACGGGCGTGTGTGAAACTGCTGAACCCTGAATAGTGTGGACCTCGGGGTCTCGCTCTGTGATTTCTTACAGCTGCATGTGAATCTACAGTTATCTCAAAATAAAATGTTAAAGGGAAAAATAGGGGCTCAGGGGCCAGTCTGCCCTGGGTTTGATCCCGACTCCGCCCCTTGGTAGCTGTGTGGATCTGAGCAAGTGGCTTCACCTCTCCGAGCCTTGGTTTCCTCATCCGTAAAGTGGGGGTGATGTTTAGTACCCGGTAGTGTTCCTCTGTGGATTCAGTGAGCTGGTGCCCACCAAGCAGCTGGACCGCTCATTAGCCTCTTGGCTAGGACCATTGCTGTGGTGTGCGTTGGCCCCGGCAGGGGAGGGTGTCGTTTGCGCCCCACTTCTCAGATGAGGAACTGAGGCTCCCGGGGGCCCTGGGCCAGGCCTGTGCTGGGAGATGGTTCTGCAGCTCTCTGGCCGGGGACCCTAGGAAAGGGGCTCACCCTCCCCGGGCCCCTGTCCTTTCCTTCTTCTCTCCGATCTTCGCCGGGCTCAGGGTCCTGGGCAGGGGCAGGGCTCACGACCTCTGAGCCCCCTGAGGACCCAGCCCACCTCCTGGGGCCCCCCTGAGCTGCCCCCGAGGTGCGACTGGGTCTGGATTCCGTCTCCGGGGCCCCTCCGCTCTCTGAGTACTTGCTTCCCCTTGCTCTGTCCTCTTGGCTGAATTTTGTCCTTTCCTGCTGTTCCTTGCAGTACTAGTTTCCCTCAGACCCCTCCTCGCCTCCACCGGTGTGCGAAGGCCCTTGGGATATAACCAGCTCACCCTGCGGCAGGCTGGGTAATTCCAGGAAGTTGGCGCTTGAGCGTGAAAATTGAGTTTCTGTCCAGCCAAAAGTAATCTGCGGTGGAGCTTCTCCGGCGGCTTCTGTGAGAGGGCCTGCGGACGGTTGTCCCTGTCACAGCCGGCTGGTAACCGAGCTTGGGCCCTTGGACAGCATGGGAGGTCCAGGTCGGGCTTGCTTTGTGCTCAAGGATTCTGGAGGGTTCCCGAGTGTTCCGGACTGTGGGACAAGCGTACCTGCAGGGCCTGGTCAGTCCCACTGCTGAGCTGCTAAAGGGGTTTCCACCGTCACCTTGAGTCGCGGACGCTGGTGTCCAGGGGGCTTGGTGGGCTCATTGCTGAGGACCCAGGCCCGGGCTGTGCTGAGCAGAGCCTGGAGGGCAGGGAACCGGGCCGGGGAGAGCTCTCCGGCCTCACGGGGCCTCTTTGCTTCCTTCTTCCTTCCTCTTAAAAGTAATGTATTTATTGTTAGTTATGGCATAGGATAATTTTAGACGTTTTAAGTGGATCATCCTCGGACGGTAAATACATTGATGACACCGTGTAAGTTTTACCACCATTTCCAGACTATTTCCACCATCCCAAACCCAAATCCGCTCATTCAGCAATAACTGTCTTTCGCCCTCCTCTCACCTCTCACCTCACCACACTCCCTGGGAACCACTCTCCTCCTGCTTTTTGTCTCTCTGAATTTGCTTTTTCTAAGAATTTCATGTAAGAGAAATCATACAGTATTTGTCCTTTGCGCCTGGCGTATTTCACTCAACATGAGTCTTCAGGGTTCATCCATGTTGACGCATGAATCAGGATTTCATTTCTCTTACGGCTGAATAATATTCCATCGTGCGGGTAGACGGCGTTTTGTTTATCCATTCACCTGTCGAGGACACTGGGGTTGCTTCCCCGTTTCGGCAGTTGTGATAATGCTGCGATGAACTCTGAGGTACAGCTGTCTGTCCAAGCCCCTGCTGTCCGTTCTTTGGGGTATATAGCCAGGAGTGGCATTGCCCGGTGACTTGGTAATTGTGTGTTTAACTTTCTGAGAAACCACCAAACTGTTTTCCAAGGTGGCTGCACCATTTTACATCCCCAACAGTTAGCCAACACTTCCTTTCAGTTTCTTGAATACCACTCTGGTGGGTGGTATCTCAGCTTTAATTTCCACTTCCCTAGTGGCTCATGACGTTGTGCATGCCTCATATACTTACTGACCATTTGAATATCTTCTTTGGAGAAATGTCTATTCAGATCCTTGCCCCGTTTTTTAATTGGGTTGTCTTTTTGTTGTTGGGTTGTAGGAGCTCTTTACATATTCCGGATATTAACCCTTATCAGATGCAGGGTTTCCGAGTATTTTCCCCCATTCTGTAGGTTGTCTTTTCACTTCCTTGATAATGTCTTTGCTGTTTCTTGAAGCCACCAGCCACGGCCCTGCCTCAGGACTTCTGCCTTTGCTGTACCCTCCTCAGGGAACACCTGCCTCTGGGGTATCCCACCCCCACCCCCCGTGCAGGCGTCTGCTGAGATGCCACCTCCTGAGAGAGGCCACCTCCTCAGCCCCTCACCTTGCTTTATTCTTTATAGCTCTGTGCTCCTGGGGGGGCGGGGCTGTACAGCATCTGAGTCCCTCCCTTCTGCCCTCCCTGGGGTTTTGTCCACCGTGGTGTCCCCTGTGTCCCCAGCTGGGCTGTGCCTGTCTCAGTGTCCAGTGGTCTGCGGGCCTGGCCCTGTCTCTTCCTAGGGAATGGGGTCTTTCCAGGCCCCCGGGGTGGGGAGCAGCTGTGGGTGCCCTGGGCCGGAGGGCAGAGGCCGCAGGCCACTTAGACCATGTGGGGCTGGGAGGCTCAGGCCACTTGAGCCAGAATCCACTCCGGGCCCCTCTCCATTGGAGGTTGAGAATGCATCTGGAGGGGGTCCTGGGGACTGGGGTCCTTTGGAAAGCAGCTCTTGGGCAGTTGCCCTGAGGCCTTGCTCCTCCTGGATCATGTTGGGGAGGTGGGCTTAAGAGCGAGGAAGGGGGCATGCTCCCAGGTGTGGAAGGGGTGGGCACCAAGCCGCCCTCTCCAGGTGAGGAAGGGCCCCCAGGGGCAAGCAGCTTGCCTAGCGATGGAGCTGCCGGCTCACAGCAGCTTCAGGAGTAGGGGGCAGGGAAGCGCCCCCCGGCTCTTGGAAGGGATCACCCTGGCCTGTCCCCCAAGGCCCTGCTGAGAGCCCCTGCTCAGGGGAGGCGGCCTGGGAACCCAGGTTGCAATGAGGCCCTTCCTCAGGGGCAGGTCTGTGTTCTGGGGGTCTGGCCGGCACCTGAGGCCCGGAAGTGCCCAGACTCTTGTAGAGGGCTGGGCAGTCCAGAGCCCACTTATGCATTTGCATGACAGGGAACCCTTTGTCCCCGTCCAGCCTGCTTCTCCACTAATGACCTAAGGCTTGTGACTGCCTGTGGCGTCATAAGGGGTCCTTTCTTCCCCTGGGGTCTGGAGGCTGGCGGGAGGGGTGCTATGGGCGTGGATCTGGCTTGTCCTAGAATGGGGGTGTCCCCCTCCTCCGGGCCCTGCGCTGAGAGGCTGAGAACAATCCTTCCAAGGTGGGGTTTCATCCCCCAAGAGGCTTGAGGCAGGCGGGACTCGCCTCCGAGACACATAGGTCTGAGAAGGGGCTCCCGACCCCCCGTTTGTGGGGCCCCCATGCTGGACGCCTGTGAAGGGGTGCTTGCACCTGGCCTGTCCCTGGAGGGCTGGGGGTGAAATCGCTTGCTTCCTGTGGACCGAGGGAGGCCCTGTGCCCAGTGGCTGCCGTGGGGGGGACCCCGTGGAGGAAGCTGGGTTCAAGCCCTGGGCGTGTGGCTTAACTGTGCCTCAGTTTCCTCACCCGTGAAAAGGCAGGCTGCCGGGGCTTGGCTGCGGGATGGGTGGGAGCGAGCTTTTGGCAGATGAGCGAGCCTGCAGGAAAGGCTGGGCTCTGTGGTAGCTGAATGGTGCCCCAGAAGGTCTGACCCCCAGTTCCTGTGAAAGCAGCCTTCTTTGGAAAAAGAATCTTGAGACAAGGTGGTCCTGGACGAGCTGGTGGGCTCTAAATCCAGAGACGAGGGTCCTCGTGAGAGAAGACACTGGGAAGGCCGTGGGAAGACAGAGACTGGAGTCCTGTGGCCACGAGCCGGGGAGCGCCTGGGTCCACCAGAGCTGGGAGAAGCCGGAGGACCCTCCCCGGAGGCTCGGAGGGCGCGGCGCAGCCCACACCGTGGCACGCTTCTGCCTTCCAGAAGGAGAGAGTGAGCGTCTGTGTTAAAGCCGCCCGGTGTGTGGCACTTGGTTATGGCAGCCCTGGGAGACTGAGAACCCGCGGCCCTCTGTGCTCACTGGACTGGGGAGCCCTGTCCCAGGAGCCCTGTCCCTTCAGGAAGGAGGGGTGTTGCTAGAACCTGCCTCCCTCTCCCAGAACCCACACCCACAGAAGCACCTGCTGAGCCCTCGGAAAGTCCTCACTGCCCCCTGCCCGCCCCCCCTGCCTCAGGTGGCCCTGGAGGGAAGGCTTTCTGGAGTCCATGCTGGGCCCCCTCCTTGGGCCCCAGGTGCCCTTTCCCCACACGACTGGCTGGTCACTGAGCTCTGCGGTGACACCTTTGACTAGGCCCAGAGAGGCCAGCCTACCTGGCGACAGCCACACAGCCTCTTGGTGCTGTGGTGGCCCGAACATCCCAGCAACGTCTTTGGCTACACTGATAGCTGTTGTGTGTCAGGCGGCGTATAAACGTGGAGCCAGTTACCTGATGCTTTGGGCTCACGGCTGCCTGGGGTGAACTCTGCCTGCTGAAAACTGCACCCCAAAGTCTGGCTTTAAGCAGGCCCCGGCATTCTCAGCCTCAGGTGTCCCTGTTTATTTATTAAGTGGTCTCTGAGTCAGTCTCAAAGATTGTGCTCCTAGAGCTTTCATGGCTTCAACAAGCATTTATGGAGTGGCTGCTGTGTGCCGTGTGCTGGGACACTACAGGCGAGGGCAGGTGGGAGGCAGGAGGGGTGTCAGGAACCGGGGCTGCGGCCCTCGAGGAAGGTAGCAGGGTCTGGGACCAGAGGAGGAAGGCTGCTGCCGCCTTCCCTGCTCCTGGGGCTGGGCTGGGCGGTTCGAGCACTGGGCAGCTGGGCTGGGTGCCTGTGGAGACGGCCATCGCCCACCAGCAGGGGCCCTGGGGTGCCTCTGGCTGGCAGCACTTGGGCTTGGGCCCGTGAGCAGGGGTGGTGTATAGGAGTTGTGAGGCCCTAACTGCAGACTGCTGGGGGGACAGGGGTCTTGGAGGCAGGGGTGCAGTGGTGACAGGGTCTGATGGCAGAATGATTAGGAGGTGGCTGCTGGGCAGGGCAGCCTGGGTTTGCATCCGGACTTTGCCACTTGCCACCTGGGTGACCTTGGGCAAGCTGCTTAGCCTCTCTGTGCCTCAATCTCTTCACCTATAAAATGGGGATAATAATAGAAGCCACCCCAGGGACGTAGGGTGATCCGGCGAGCTGATCTAATGCAGTGCTGTGTTGGTGACTGGCTGTGACGACATGTGGGCTGCTAACCTGGGGACTGTCCATCCAGTGGGCAGTTAGTGACACGCGGGGCCTAGCAGCTGGAAGTCGTGCTGGTTAATAGGTCCACGGCCCCATTGCTGCCTGTGGGATGTTGGACAGGCTTCTTTGCCCCTCAGAGCCTGTTTCCCATCTGTGCAATGGAGGCTGGGAGGAGAGGGGGTAGGGGGTGGGGAAGGAAGCGCCAGAGGGGTGGGGCCTCGGGAGCCCACCTGCTCCTGGCTGAGGCCCACCTGGCCTCCGGCTGCAGACAGTGCCCCCTTCTTCTGGCCCGGGACCAGAAGATGGGGCCACGGGACCTGCTCAGGCCATCTCCGTTTATCAGTGCCCTTGGTCCCGAGTCCTGGTAGCAGATGTTCCTTCCCAGGGAGATCGGGGTGTTCTTCCAGAAACCCAGGCTGCAGGCTCTGGTTACCGCCAGGGCTGCCGGCCCGGGGGGAGGGGGGACGCTTGCTGCCGAGGAGTGACCCACATCTCATCTCGTCTGGCCGTGGGAGGCAGCTTCATCTGCAGAGCCTGCTGCCTGCCTCTCCCCCAGTAGAACCACTGGCAGCTCAGGGC
>JAQZBX010077883.1:0-14216 GCA_029593785.1 Cabassous unicinctus
TGTCCCAAGGTCAAATAGCTAGTTAGTGGTAAATTGGAGTTTAAAGTGACATCTCTCTCCTAGGACTGTGCTCTCTGTTTTCTGAGACAAAAGTCTGAAGTTAGGACAATTCCAGGACTTCCAATGAGGAATTCTAAAAGTAATGCCTGACCTCTATTTTTAAGTTCTGTCTCTACTCACCTCTGTACCAGTAACATGAGCATGGCCTAGTATTTTATCAATTCCTTCCTGAGTCTGGGGAGAGAGGCCCTGGAATTCCTGTCTAGACATACTTAGGGAACAAGGACAGTGAGAACTTCATTTACCCCCAGGTGGCTGGGAGAACCCTGAAGTACGAAGACAGAGAGACAGAAATGATCTCCCAGTCTGGGAGATGAACAGCCTGCATCCCACCAGTCACCAAGCCTTATTTTCAGAAATATTTAGATTCATCCCAAAATGAGAATAGCTCAGATATCTGCATGCATAAAACAAAAAGGCTCAGCTCTTTCTCTCCTACAGTCATCCCTCTAGGAGCCCTCTGCTCGGACAGCATCAAAAATCACCGCCTCATTTGTATGTCATGGACTTCCAATTTTACATCTCCAGTCTGATCTCACTTAGGCTCCAGCTTTCTACCAAAGGACCATCGTCGGCTACTCTCCTACTGCTTCTCCAATGTATGCTTTATGTTGCAGCATAACTAAACTACCTGCCACCCTAGTTCAGGTCAAACATTTATTGAGCCAAGTACTGTTCAGTGTGCTGGTTCCAAAACATGCTTTGAACTTTCTTTCTTCCATATTCAAGTTTTAGCTTTCCCAGGAATGAGCTTCCCTCACTAACAACTACCACAATCCAACTCAACCCGTCTTTCAAGGTCTACCTATAATTCCATCTCCTTCTCCTTTGCGTCTTTTCTGATATCCCTAACTAAATATGTATTTTTCCTCCCTTTCTCCTTCCTTATGTGCTACCCTCTCTTGTACTACTTATTTGACTATTTGCCGTTCCCTCACTAGAACTTTACAAGTTCCTTTGTGGTATATCCACATCAAACTCACTTTAACATTCCCTGCAAGGCCTCTGCACATAGCAGGCACCCAACAAATATTTGCTTGATCTCCTACCATGTACTGTATTTTCTTGGGTCTTCTATTAACAAGGAGAAGTTTAGAGTAGAGGGCCTGGGTTCAGAATCCTGGCTTTGCCATTTATGGCTTTATGACCTTGGGCCAATTATTTAACCTCCGTATGCTTGAGTTTTCCACCCCGTAGAAAAAGGGGATAATAACAGTACCCAGCTCATAAGGCTATTGTGAGCACTAAATAAGTTAATGTTTACAAAGTAGTAATAGCAATGGCAAGTATATAATAAATGCTGCATAAATATTTGTTCATAAAATCATTGTCAAATTTATGATTTTCCCCCTTAATATTACTTTTCCTCACAACTGCTCAGTTTTTGTTAATGGCACTATTATTCTTCCCAGCTTTTCAAGATGAACTTGGTTTCTAAAGTCCAAACCAAACCCTTTCTCTCCTTTATGCCTGCTGTCCAGCTCATAACATAACCAAGTCTTACAGATTCTGAGTCTAGTTTACCTGCCCCTCTTGGCCCAATTTCCATAGCTTCTTTGGTCTCCTGAACATGTATCTCTACCCAATAGCAGTCCACTATGAATTGTGTGCACAAAGCATTTGCAAACATTCCTCTCTTCATATCATATCTCTGCTCCAGTACCTACAATGGTGCACTATCACCTCGAACCAAGTCCAAACTCCTTTGCCTGCTTCTGGAGACCCTCTTTTAATCTGGTCCTGCTCCACTTTCTCAACCTTAACTCCCCTATATCTCTCCCCCAACTATCTAATCTCCTCTGTAAAGATACCTTGCTTGTCTCTACCTCTGCTCCTACTGTTCTTTTGGCCTAGAAGCTTTTCCCGTCTCTTCCTAAATCTGAAAACAAAACCTATTCATTCTTCAAGGCTAACCCCTAGTCTTAACTCTATCCTGGAAACTTTTCAGCCCCAACTGATCTTCCACTTCTCTGCATACTACAGTCTATTTTACCTTTTGTAATTACACACCTTTTGCTTTATGTCACTTGCTATTGATTCATATTACTCTTATATTCCTAACTAAACTTTAAACTTCTAGAGAGCAAGATATACAATTACTAGACCTCCCTAGTATCCTTCAAAGGAAAGCACAATAAAGCAGCTAAAAATATATCTATTAACCATCTATTATTTGAAGACCAACCTGCCTCTCCCTTTCAATGGAAGGCAGGGTGCTGTGAGGAATGAAAGGTAATGGGACTGCAGGCTCACCTTCATTATCCCATATTCTGTGTTCACAGATGGTACAGCAACCCAACCTGGGAGATTTGCTATAGCCAAAAAGCCTGCTCTCTCTGCTGACAAATGCCAACAATCACTGCAATCTAGGCTGTCATATGGTTCACCTAGTCCTGTTGTAAAATCAGTTTCTAAATCAGAGATCTCAAAGAGACCAAGCAGCCCAACTCTCCTATCTAAGAATTAGAAGGAGGTCACCTTGAACTGGCCTTACCAAATCCAGAAAGGCCCAGAACCTCCAAGGACAAGCCAAGGGCCAAGCAGATACAAAACCCACAATCCCAGTGAGGCTGCCAACTGCATCTACCCCTGCCCTGGAAACACAGTGACTTGAGCCCAAGAAGCCTCCTTCCTCAAGACTCTTGAGGCTTCTTTAGAGAAATACTCAGCTGGCCAAGGATTTAGAGAAGAGGTTCCACTGCCCTCCCCATATGGAGAAAGCTCCCCAAAGTCATAGTTTAATTTTTGTTTTCATAGCATCTGGTACTGAGGGCCATTAACAGAGTGAAACAATTTTATCACTGAGCCAGCTGTCCTAATTTGGAAGGGGCACTCCCCATTTTTTGATCAACTATTCATCATTTTCCCCATTCTCCCTCCTTTGTAGATTTCAAAGGCAGGAGGAGGTCAGGCCCCCATCATCTTCCTAAATTGCCCCAAACCCTCCCATCCAATTATCACAATCACAAGCTAAAGTGGAGGCTGCTTGGGTTTGATACTCAGAATAGAATACAGGGAAAGTCCAGCTTCAAGAAATAAATTCAGCAGCCCAGACATCCAGATTGTCCCTCAGCCCAGAATTTTACCAAAATTTCACAAACTCATGGCAGTTCTATTTTGATGTCATGCCTCTTATCTAATTGGCTTAAAAGCACTCTCTCCCCCACAGTTCTCACAGTTGAAGAAGGGACCATCATTTTCAGCTAAAACCAAAGGCCCAGAGTATAAGCACAACCTCAACAAACAAAGTCATACAGAAAGAAGTGGCCTGAGACTTGGTCCCAGAGAGGCTGATCTCCAAGAAGATCTCTCATCATTTAAAAACAAAACAAAAAACTTACTAGTCCTAATTAGTCTCCCCCTCCTCAGCTAAGGACATATAGCCCAGACCCTCCTCCTGACCACCTAAAAGAAGCTGTCACTTCTTACTGTCTGGTTCAGACTGCAATTCTGCCATTCACTTGCTACCAAGCACCGTGTCCACACCCTAAGGCCTTGATACTTCCCACAAAGCAGAAAACTGAGTATCTAGAGGACCCTTGATAAATCGCTTGTGATCAATAAGGCTTCTCTTCATTTTAGCTGACTTTGAATCAGCTCTCCTAGCCATGTTCCTTGGGTATGGCACATGTGGGTACCCTACAGAGTCACATAGGAGAAAGAAATCACTTCTTCACTCATTTCTCCCTCAACTAATGTCTATTGAGCTCCTGTTAGATGCCAAGTACCATGAAGGTGGTAGGGATATGGCAGTATACAAAACAGCCAAATTCTCCTAGCCCTGCATATCTTTTCAACTTGCTTCCCATAGAGACTAATAAAATATAGACTCTATTCCACATATCAGAGATTTGGTTCTTGTTAATTTTATAAACAGCAGTCATAATGAAGTAAAGAGTCCAATGTGGTGCTCTGTAATTAAACCTACCCCACTTTCCTCTCAAGTAACTAGCTCAAGTTACCATTTCCATATTTTCACCAACATATTACATGCCTAGGTCCATCACCTTCCATGAGCCAGATGCTGATTCTCAAGTGCCAGTTCTAATCCCAAAGTAAATTTCATTTTCTCTTCAAGTCACCTAACAGTTGCCAGCCATTTAACTTATGTAAGGCACAAAAAGGTAAGTAAGATACGTCTTTTGCCGCTGTTCCAACTGGCACTCAATAAGCTCAAAGTCTGGAGGACCATATACGTACCACCCTCCACTACCCGACTATGCTAAATGATAGAATGAAGGGCATTGTGTTTACAGAAGAGCTATGAACTGCGACCGAAATACAGAGGAGGCCATGATTCATTTTGACCAAGGGGATCAGAAGAAGCTTTGAGGAGGAGGTGGGATCTGAGCTGAGCCTTAAAGGATAAGGTGACTAGCAACCTGAGAAGGAAGGGAAAGGCTTACTAAGCTAAGGAAACTGAATCAGCCACAGCACTGTGGAAGAAAGAGGTAAAATTAGTTTGAAAACTTCAAGCAGCACATTTTGGTTATAGCCAAGAGCAGGTGTGGAAGAGTGGGCAAGGCTTAAATGCAGGTAGGGGCCAAACTGTAGAAGGCCTTGCAGGGCCATGTGAAGGAGTTTTCACTTTATTCTCTAGACACTAAGAAGCTGTTGAAGATTTCTGGGTTGAGGAGAGATAATTACTTTGTTTTAGAAAGCTAATTCTAGCAATAGACCATAGAGGATAGAGAGCAAAGACTCTGAAAATAAGGAGTTCCATTTAGCATCCAACTAGAGCATCATGAATGAAAAGATTGGACTGAAGAGACTGCAGAAGTTGAAACTGTCATGTCTTGACAATGCTCTGTGTATGGGGAATGAGGGTGAGAAAGGAGCCAAAGACGCTTTTAAGATTTCTAATAGCTTGGAAGGACTAGACAGACGTTATCTAAGACCACAGAATAGGATATGGATAAGGAGAAGACAATGAGCTCAGTCTGAGACCATTTGAATATTACCCACTGGTAAGGCCTTAAAAAGATGACAGTTGATGCTTCCAGGGCCTTGGAAAAAGACAAAAGGCCCTTCAAGGACCTTAAGGGCAGCCTCACAGACCCTCTCCAGGAAAGCTTTGAGAGTCTCCTGACCTTAAGGGTGTTGCCCCATAGCAGCCTCACTGACAACTCAAATTAGAGAACAACTTATCTTGACAAGATTTGTGAGTGTGGCTTTTGTATAATTCGGTGAACCCCACTAAGATTCACAGGAAAACCACAAAGTTTTAAGGAAAATTGTACTAGTCCTAAAAAGGACCAAGACAGTAAAAATGAAAAGAAACCTTTGGACCCCGCAAACATCTATGAGTAGAAAGCAGACTGAGAAAACTACTTGGTGGCAAACACAGGCTATATTTTATGGAAAAGGAAGGCTAATTCAGAGGGCAGAATCAGGAGCCCATAGAGTATAGCCCAAAGCAGGAGAGAATCATTCCTAGGCAGGACTGAGCCCTAACAAAGGAAATGGCCACATACGCCAGGCTGGATTTCAGAACTGTTATGGACTAGTGACTACTGTTTCCTCCTTTTCTAACTGGGAATGTCTACCCCAGATAGGTGACTAAGGAGACATGACAGCAAAATGCAATGTGGGATCCTGGACCAGGAAAAAGCCACTAGCAAGCCAAGTGGCAAAATGTAAATAAGGCCTGTTGATTAGTCAATAGTATTACATCACTGTTAATGTCCTGGTTTTGGTCATTGTACATGACTGTGTAAGATATTATTAGGAGAAGCTGGGAAAAGGGCTTTTGGGGACTCTGTACTGTGTGTGCAACTTTTTTGTAAGTCTGAAATTATTTCAAAATTTAAAGTAAAAAAATTAAAAGTTTAAAAATATAAGTATTATCAATTTTTAAAAAGGGAGCATCCGTAGCATTTATTTTTTCATGTCTATCCCAGCAATGTATTTGAGTGTAGGGGGGTGGGGGGACAGGTAACTTGTCTCTTTAGTTCACAGTGCTCAGATCAAGAAGAACACTACTCAAGTTGCTGGACCCAAGCAACCATGTCGGAGCAGTCTCATCTGCACCTAGACCTGATTTCGATGACGAGATCCTGAACCCTGACCCTGATGTCATAACAGGTCAAGCTCTGGTGAAGGGATTGGTTGGTAGAGATGAGGAAGAGAAATAACTGTGGCCAGCAGGCTGACTGTAATGGTTTTTAGACATGTCCACAAATTCTTTAACATTCCTCCTTTCAAGAGACAGGCTCTAGTTCCCCTCCCCTTGAATCTAGTCTGGACTTAATGACTCTTCTAGAGTCAATGCAATGGAAGTGACGCTCTGTGACTTCTGGGGCCATAAAGGATAATCAGCTTTTGCCTTGTCCTCTCTTGGGATGCTCACCCTTGGCCCTAGCCACTGTACTGTGAGGAAACCTAACACTAACCCTGGCTAAGCCTCCAGGTGAGAATCAGCCAGCATCAACTGCTAGACATGACAGTGAGGAAACTTTGAAATGACCCTTGCCTCAGCTAGTATCTGACTGCTCAGCCACAATCTGATTAAAACCACAAGAAAGATATTGAGTAAAAACCTCCTAGCTGAGCCTAGTCGATCTTCAAACTCTGAGAGATAAGCATAACAAATAATTGTTGCTGTTTTAAGCCACTGTTGGGGGGGGTGGCGTGTTGTTATGCAGAAATAGATAACTGGGAACAGTGTCCCATAGGCAGATGGAAACTGGGACACAGAAAAATTGAGGGACTTTTCCCAGGTTCACATAACTAGTAGGAACAGATTCAGAATTTTAATAAGTATCAGTCAGAATCCAAAGCCATTCTCTTTCCACTAACAACAGACATAACAATAACAGTAATTGCATCTAGCAGGCACTGGATGCTTTCTACAAAGCAGGCACTTTACTAAGCACTTTATTTGGAGTAACTCACTGAATCCTCATTACAATGCTATGAGGTCGGTATTATTCTCAGCCCCATTTGACAAAGCAGTGGGGGTGGGGGTGGGGGTGTTGAGGCATGGAAAGGTTAATTAATTTACCCAAAATTACACAGTTAGTAAGTCACAGAGCCAAGATTCACTCTTAAACATTGGCTCCAGACTATGTAGCCTTAACCACCATGCGATGTGTAGTTGACCCTTCAAAACGGACTATATAAATTAAGAAGAGAAACAAGGACAGCCCCTTGGGAACTACACCACTTACAAGGTAGTCAAAGGAAGAAGAGCCAGTGATGGCATGACTTGATAAGGAAAGGAAAGGGGAAAGAAGCATGTGAGAAGAGTGTCAGAAAAGCCAAACACCATAACCACAACATTGCTGGAGGAACCCGTGGAGGCTCTCTGAGTGACCGGGCCAACTTCAGGCCAGCTATGAGGCCTCCTCCCCAAACTCACTGTTGTTGTTACAAACTCTTCCAGAGAAAATCATCTTTGAACAGAGAGTAAAGTCCATAGGATTACTCCCCTAAGTCACATGGACAGAGCAGCCCTATTGTCCCTTTCTATTCTTTTTCTTACAATGACAATATCCCACCCTTACTCTAGAATGATTAGACTGGTTTTTAACTTAATAGATGAGAAAAGTAAACTTTTGTATTAACTTAAAAAAAAAAAATTCATAACCTTGGCCCAATGAAAACCATCAAGCTCATTGGGCCCCTTTACCACTTTGGTGTTTTCTTTTAACACAGCTTCCTAGGATGCACTTAAATTTCAAGTGATCCCTTCAAAGAACTAATCTAAAATCAAATGCCTTTAGATCTTACTTCTGTACTACAAGCTCTGAGCCTAAGGCAGACCATTCACCAGAGGCCTTGGGGCTGTGACACCATATATAAGAAGCTCAGAGCCCACATTGTGTGTGGGCAAAGGTAGAAGCCAGGGTAAAACTAGCAGAGGTGAACACAGTATTCCCAAGGGAACCAGTCTCTGCTCCAGCTCCCACTTGCCCTCTCAGTTAGCTGAGTGCACACCACGCAAGTGGAAACCTACTCAAATAATTTACATAATAAGAAACAAAGACAGCAAGCTCCCTCCCAATCTGGGGCCATCCATGTGCCTTCCTTCAACCTACAAATTAGATTCTTTCCCAGCAGCAAAGAGTTTCTCTCAGGGGTGATGATGTCTTGCTCTTTCCAGAGTATATGACTACATGGCTCCATATCCTAGGATCTTCTCCGTATTAGCCTGAATTGCCTGGGCTGAGTGCCAGAGGTGCCACCTGAAAGGGATGACTATAAGGACTTGGCCAGGATGACTTAAGTTGATGTTACTAAGAGTCCAGAGATGTTACTACCCTTTGCGGGTAAAGCATCCTTTCTGGAATTAACACCTGGAGGTGAGAGAGGACTTCTTGGGAAAATCCCATGTTTCATCCAAAAGAACCCAACAGACAGATATTCAGCCAGATTTGTTGGAATGTGGTTCTACCCTCAGAAGTGCCTATGTAGGACTCATTTCCTTTTTTCCCACTAGGTCCTTCAGTCCTAAAGTCCAAGAAAGAGTTGGGAACTTTGTATCAGAAATTTCTGGAAACATCTCTGACCATTAGGAATGGAGGCTGAAGAATGGCTGTTAAATATATGACAAATGCAAGTATGGCAGGAGGCCTGAGTAGGAAGGTAAGGAACAAGGTGGGGTGGGGTAGGAGGCGTGGAGCCTCAGGTAAGAGGGTCTCAGAAGTAAAACCCAAATGAACAACTATGAAAAGGAAACCAACTAAGAGTAGGCAGTCAAGCTGCCTTTGGAAGCCCCAGTGTCCTTTGAAAGAAACTCCTCACTTAGACCTTGGTTTTATTCTGTGACAATTGTAGCATGTTGCGACCTGAGACTCCTTTCTTGCTTTTTTTCTTTCCCTTCTTATTCTTATTAATTTTTTTCCCTGAAATCTAATCAACCAATGGCAATGATGGGAAAGTCACACTGGATGCAGCCCTGCTGTTTTTTCTCACCCAGAAACAGGGATTCAGACAATATGGATCATCTGCTTGTATCTGCCTGTTCCATCCTGACTCTCCTCTCTGAAACCATAAAAAGTTACCCCAGAAAAGTCATCAGTTGGGCAGTGTTTATGAAAGTGTGGTAAGGTGTTGTATTGAGCTTATACTTATGGCCACAGGCACCAGTGAAAGGGACTCTGACTCAAGGAAGCTGAGTGCCAGAGCCTTCTCCAAAGTGATGACTAATGGTCTTTAGGAACTCTGAGCTAAAAGAGAACTCCCTCTGGAGAGGGTCCCTCACAACCCTCACCCAATTCTTCAGCCAAGCAGACATGGCAGAAAGCGCTTCATTTCACAGAAATGGTAAAAGAATGAACATGCCAAAGAAGAGACATGAAGAAACATTGGATTCTCACTGGGCATTTTGGTGAGAGACCAGAACGGGGAATATCCAGAAAGCTCCTGTAGCACATGAAACTGGAGAATTTTGCAGAATACCAAGTAACCAAAAGAAAGAAAGGAAACATAAGCCAAAATATTGACATACGTGAGGAAAAAACACCTAGAGATAATTCTAAAACTTCAGAAAATAGGAGAATTACTTGCAATGAAATGAAGATACCATGGACTATCCAGAAAACCAGAACTGAACTGAAACATGACTGAGAAGCAAAATTCTGCCCTATCTCAAAATGTCTGAAGGCACTCTCCATGGTTGGTTTGGTCCTTAGCCGTCATTTGAGGCATCTTAAAATTTGTCTAGGACAAAAGAGGTCAGTAGAGAAAGCAAAAGGGGTGATTGCTGCCTTATTACTTGGCAATAACCGGCAATCAAATATTTACTTAACCATATTTTAAGTTACTGCCCCAAAGATCTTACAATCTGATGGAGATAATCTGATACTGATTCATCTAAAGATAGTTAACAACCACTTCTATTCAATGTTGTACTTCGCAGCCCAAGTCAGCGCAGTAAGGCAAGGAAAAGAAATAAAAGGCAAACAGATTAGAAAGGAAGAAGTAAAACTGTCTTTTTTCACTGACAGTACAATCATGTACATAGAAAACCCTAAGGAATCTACAAAACAACAACAACAACAACAAAAACAGTTACTAGAACTACTAAGTGAGTTTATTAAGGTCATGGAATACAAAGTCAGTAAGAAAAAAGGACACTCATCTTTCCATATACTAGCAATGAATAACTGGAAAATGAAATTGAGTGAATAATGCAATTTAAAATGACATCCAAAACACATGAAATACTTTGGGATAAATTTAACAAAAATATGTGCAAGATTCATTCACTGATAACTACAAAACAGTATTACTGAGTTTTGCTTTTTTTTTTTTAGGAAGTACCAGGGGATTGAACTCAGGCCCTCATACAAGTGAAACAGGCACTCAACCACTGAGCTACAACCACTCCACTTACTGAGATGCTTTTAACCTAAGGTTTTACATACTACTTACATAACTAAGTACAAACTCATCAGCCTAGCATTCAAGACTAGTGAAAATATCACCCTGATCTACCTCTCCAGGCTCCTTACCCATTTCTCCCTTTCATTCTGGTTATTTTTTATACCACAAACATGACCTTCTGCTACTGAGTATCTCTACAACTTAATCTAATAACTAATTTCTATCACCAAACCACCTCTACTACTCTATCTCTGACTACTGGAATCATGTTTCAAACTACCTTCTCCAAAAAACTTTCTTTAATCCTCTAACCAGATGGGATCTTTCCTTCCTTTATGACTCTTCCCCTCTTCCCAATTTATGTTGGTATATCTTATGGCATTTATTACATTCTGGACTGAGTTACTGTTCTATCTTTGCACTTTTAGATCATAAGTTCCTTGATGACATGGACTGTGTCTGATGCAACTCCCCTAAAGTACCTAGTTCCTTATGCAAAGTATACATTCAAATAATTGTTGAAGCAAACATTTGAAAAACAGAACTAAAAGAAAGTTCTTTTCATAATAGAACCTATTTAGAAATGGAACTAGATTCTAATAATAGAGACTTTACAAATAGAACCTTAGTAATAGAATAATTACCTTTAGTAATAGAACCTAATAGACACCAAATCCCATCGCTGTCACAATAGAATTGATGATTTTCACATGCATTGTACCAGGGATTTATCCATGTGTTGACCTACCTCTCATTCAGTTCTGAGGAGTATTAGTTCAGCTTGGCTTCTGTTAATTGGACCAACATCAAGATCTGGACCAAATAAAACATCCCAGCCTAAAGGACAAGGACAGATCCTTAGTCTTTATAAAACAGATCAAGAACGGAAAGAGGAAGGGGAAGCCAATGACCACAGTGCAAATCAGAACACTTGTGAAAGAGAAAGAGAAGCAGAAGGAATTCCATTTCTGAAGAGAGAACAGAAAGCTACCTGAACATCACATCTTGGGGGGACTCTGTTGCTAGTAGGATACAGAAACTCTCTAGGATACCTGTGCCTCTGCCACTTTGTATGTTAACCACTTCCAGTCCCAGCCCCAGGAGGCAAGCAGCACAACCAGGTCCTGAGCAGAAGACAGAGAAAAGCTAACAGGCTCTGGAGACCCTAGGCCTCTGTCCCAGAGAAGGTCCCTGGAGAGGGTATTTGGGTCTCACTGCATGTATAAACTGGGAAGAGAATGTTACTGTAGGATGGAGCTCATATGCCACACTCTTCCACCAATGACTAGCCAGAGTCATTGCTCTCCATCAGTGTGAATATCTATCCCTTGACCCCAGATTGGCAAAAGCTTCCCAGCTCTTTGCCGGGGTACAGCATGTCCTCTTTCATGTCATCCTAATGCCTTTTAATCATCCTTCAAAGTTTGCTTCAGTTCTTACATCCTTACATGGAGCTCTAGCTCAGTAAGATTTGTCTGTGTGTACTGTTGTTTTTAAAGCAGTCTATTATGTTTCATACTATAACAATCATTTTTCCAAACTAGTCATAATTTAGGACTTTTACCAGTCCATTCATCTACTTTTCCCAGTTTTCTAAAGAGTTCTCCATATCACTTCTTGAAATTCAAAAATTGGATCTATTTCTATGTGCAAATCCCAGTAAGTGGGAATGGAGGGTTAATTCACCAGAAACAAGACAAACATCCATATTCAATAGGTCCATCCAAATTAGAAATTTCTTCTCTACTTCTGCTGCAAATTATACTAACAACACTTCAGGCCTGGAAAAGAAAGACACCCCCACCCCAAACAAGTCGAAGACTTTACAGGGAAAACCACTAATATTGACATGGTAATTCCTTTTCCAAATCATTGTTCAAAATTGTCAAATACCACTAAGCCAACAGGATCTAGAGAGTTAGGACTTCTCACTGTTTAGATATTTGCATATTTACTTTTTTTCCTACTTATCCAAATGTCGACACCCCGATCCTCTGAAATTTTAGCACTATATTCAAATCAGTTATCTTAAATGTACTTCAAAACGGTATTCAGGTGTCTAATTCCCCCGGAATTGTACCAGCTGTCCATGAATATGGTCAAAATCAAACTCTTCATTGGCAACCAGTGTCTTTGGCTTCTAAATGAACAATCAAAGCAATCAAGCACTGGAGAGTTTTCTCTTTCCAGGTACCCAGGTATTCTCTTTACAGGCATCGAGTGATTTCCCATACAAATGCTGCTGTGAGATTTTGCCAAGAGTGTGAAGCAGCAGAAACTGCTGTGTGGGCACTAGAGCTGCAGCCCTAAAGCTCAGCGACCTTTGGATCTCCCATTGGAGCATATCAACCAAGAGTCACAAAATCCCCTGTCATGGAAAAGCTTCTTAATGGCAAAGTATCTGAAAATGAGGTCCTGAGCCTAGGGTTATATTTGTGAGGCAGGGTACTAGTTAAGGGGAAAAGAGGACCCTTTGGATAGGCAGATACTTAAGATAGTAAAGGGACTCACAGATAATAGGAACTAGATAGTAAAGATCTTAGAATAGGTTTTTTAAAAATATTATTACCTGAGTAAGAATTTACCATAAAGTTGGCTTAATGGCAAAATTAACATTTTCTATCTGTTAAAAGAAAAATATAAGACTACTTTGAAAAACATTTTGCTTTTAGGGAAACAAACTTCAAAAACATTTTATTTTACAATTGCCTTAAAGCTGGGTAGTGAGGACAGAGGTGAGAGGGAGACTTTTCACCAGTTTCTTATATACTTTCTGAATATTGAGTCATATAAATCTGTTACATATTCAAAAATATAGGGGAGCAGATGAGGCTCAAGCAGTTGGGTGCCCACCTCAAACATGGAAGGTCCCAGGTTCAATACCCAGTGCCTCCTAAAGACGAGCAGACACAGCGAGCACACAGCAAGGGCAAAACAAAGGCAGACAAAGGAGGGAGCCATCTGGGGGAGGAATAAATAAATAAATAACTCTTTAAATATATATATAAATACAATTTTATTTTTAAAAGATACCGACATACTTGCTATTAGGAAATAATATGGAAATGTCCCAGCCAAAGATGCACTGTGTTAAAAATAGGGGGATATGGAAAAAATATGCCAAATATACGTTATGGACCACAGTTAGTGTAATAGTGTGATGATATTATCTCATAATGGGTAACAAATGGTACACATGGTGTGGTGTGTTGGTGAAAGGGTATATGGGAATTACACACATGTGCATGATTGTTTTGTAAGTTCACAACTTCCGTAATAAAAATATATTTTTTAAAATGGAAATGTCCTAGATAATAGAAGATGGTAAAGAAGAAGTACCCTTGAGTTTCTTGGGAGCCAAGAGGAATTTAGTCACCTAGACCGTTAATATATCGTTTTCCCTAGTTTTCAAACCATTTGTTAATTCAAACTGATAGTTGTTTTATTTTCGTTTAAACATGGGGGTGGGGGAACGGTAATCTACCCTCCAAAATAGAAGGGTCTTCACCAACAAGACCTTTATTCTCCACAGCTCAAATCCCATTAACACTAATCAGCACAATGATTAAGCACATTGTGGTTAAGTACTCTAGTTGATAACGGCCTCCTTTGGAAAAAAAGGTTCCCATAGCGACAGGTAAAAGCTATCACCAAACTCAGCTTTTCAGCACAGGACTTGGTGTCATAGATCGGAGAGTTAAGATTGTTTTAGTATTAATCTGGAGGCTTTCTTTCGTAAATTCACTTGACTTCATCCATTCAAAAGACACTTTACGGAGAGCTCTTCTAGAAGCCAGGCACAGAACCAAACACTGGGGGGGGGGGGG